>CM037647.1:365259-407761 GCA_015227895.2 Colaptes auratus | reverse complement strand
GTGGTTACGAGGGTGGTTACGAGGGTGGTTACGAGGGTGGTTACGAGGGTGGTTACGAGGGTGGTTACGAGGGTGGTTACGAGGGTGGTTACAGCAGCATTACAGCAGCATTACAGCAACATGGTTACTACTAGAAGTAAGGCTAGTAGAAGAACAGGGGCACCCAAACAGAGGCCACTCACAAGCATGCAGGGGTTCAGGTGGGTGGCTGCAGTGAGTGCTGGGACCTGGCATTCCATATGGAGGATGGAAGGAACAACTCCTGTGTCAGATGTGAGCAGATCAGTGATCTGATGAGCATGGTGGCTGAACTAAAAGAAGAGGTAGAAAGGCTAAGAGCTGTAAGAGACAGCAAAGGAACATTGACTATTTCCAAAATCTAACCTCTACTAAACAGAACAGGGGGTGACTCTTAGTGGAACAGGGAGTTTGGTACCTTCCCATCAGCAAGCCTCTCAGCCTCCCTGCAGTAACCCACAAGGGCAGGGCCAATGGAGCAGGTCTCTGCCCGACGGAAGAAATGCAGACGGAGCAAGCCTGCTGCTTTGAGCAGCACACTGCCTACAGTGCAGGTACAGAATAGGTATGAGGCTCTGCAGGAGGAACAGGGCATAGGTGAGGACGAGGACTCAAGGAAGGCAGAAGCTGAACCAATGACAGGTTGCCTCAGGCCAGCTATCAAAACTAGACCGAAAAGAAACCTCGCAGGGTCATTGTTATAGAGACTCCCTACTGAAGGGAGCAGAGGGCCCAACATGCAGACCAGAGCCATTTCATAGGGAGATCTGCTGCCTCCCTGGTGCCCAAGGAAAGGACATTGCAGGCAAAATTCCCAACCTCGTGAGTCCTTCAGACTACTCCCCACTGCTGGTCTTCCAGGTGGGTAGTGACGATGCAACAACAAGAGGCTCACAATCAATTAAAAGAGATTTCAGAACCTTGGGGCACCTGCTAAAGGGATCAGGAGCTCAGGTTGTGTTCTCTGCTATCCCTCTAATGTCAGCGATGGATGAGGGAACACTGAGGAAGAGCCAGCAGGTCAATGCATGGCTCCGGGGCTGGTGCCATCGACAGGGCTTTGGGTTCTGCACCCATGGCTTGGTTTACAAGGCACCAGAGCTGCAAACAACTAATGGGGCACACTTGGCCCAGAGGTGAAAAAGGATCCTGGGGCAGGAATTGGCAGGCTCATTGATAGGGCTTTAAACTAGATTTGAAGGGGGAAGGGGTTAATAGTCTCCTGCTGGCCTGTGACAAGCAGAGGGGCAGCTCACCAGAGGCAGAGGGATGGAGAGCTGCTAAGGGCTCTCAACTTGCCACCCTGAGGCAAGACACAGATGACACATCAGGACACCCTGTGAAAACCAAGGGGAATTGGCAGAAGAGGAGGACAGGGCCACCCCAGCTGAAGTGCTGCTATGCAAATGCACGCAGCTGGGACAACAAACAGGATGAATTAATGGCCACCGTGCTGCTGGGAGGCCATGGCACAGTGGGCATTGCTGACACTTGGTGGGATGATTCCCATGGCTGGAATGTAGGATAGCGGGGTACAAGCTCTTTAGGAAGGACAGCAGGGAAGGAGAGGAGGAGGTGTTGCCCTCTATGTCAATAACCACTGGAATCAGCAGAACTCCACCTGGGGAGGGCTGATGAGATGGTTGAGAGTGTATGGGTTAGAATTAAAGGCAAGACAGGGGAAGGAGATATTACTGTGGGGGTCTCCTACAGGCCACCTGACCAGCAGAACCAAGCAGATGAGGCCCTCCACAGGCAAATAGAAGCAGCTTCCAGGTCACAAACCCTGGCCCTCATGGGGGAGTTCAACCACCCTGACATCTGCTGGAGGGACAGCACAGCAAGGCACCAGCAATCCAGATGTTCCTGAAGGCATAGAAGACAACTTCCTCCTCCAATGGTAGAGGAACCAACAAGAAAAGGTGCTCTGCTGGACCTTGTTCTCACCAGCAGGGAAGGGCTGGTAACCAATGTGAGGCTCAGAGACTGCCTTGGCTGCAGTGACCATGAAGCAGTTGAGTTTAATCTCCTCAGGGCTATCAGGAGGACCTATTCTAAGCTTAGGACCCCAGACTTCAGGCTGCAGACTGCGATCGCTGCAGGGATCTGCTAGCCACAGTGTCATGGGACAAAGCCCTGGAGGGAAGAGGGACCCAGGACAGCTGGGCAGTGTTCAAGGACCACCTCCTCTGTGTCCAGGAGCTATGTATGCCAACAAAGAGACAAAGCAGGAAGAACGCTAGGAGGCCTGCCTGATGAACAAGGAGCTCCTGGACACACTATCACTTAAAGGAAACTCTACAGGCAGTGGAGGGAAGGACAGATAGAACAGGGGGAGATAAGAAGCTGCCCGAGCGCAAGAGGCCTGGTTAGGAAAGCCAAAGCAGAGTTTGAATTGACTCTAGCCAGGGAGGTTAAAGGGAGCACTAAGAACTTCTACAGGTATATTAATGGTAAGAAGAAGAGTAGGGAAGGTGTGGGCCCCCTCAGAAAGGAAAGTGGTGAATTGGTCACAAGTGATGTGGAAAAGGCTGAGGTACTCAATGACTTCTTTACCTCAGTCTTCACTGCAAGGGCCTCCAGCCACACTCCTGGAGTCATGGCAGATGATGCCAGGGATGGGGAGGAAGAACTGCCCATGGTAAGTGAAGCTCAGGTTGGTGATCACCTGAAGAACCTGAAAGTGTTCAAGTCCATGGGACCCGACGGGATACCCCCACGGGTGCTGAGAGAGCTGGCAGAGGAGGTGCTAAGCCCCTCTCCATTCTATTCCAAAGCCATGGCAGCCTGGGCAGTCCCCACAGGCTGGAAAGGGCAAACATTGCTCCCATCTGCAAAAAGGGTAAGAAGGAGCAACCAGGGAACTACAGGCCAGGCAGTCTCACCTCTGTGCCCGGAAAGATCATGGAGCAGATCCTCCTGGAAGCACTACTGACTCAGAAGAGTAGTGAAGAGGTGATTGGGCAGTCAGCATGGCTTGCCAAGGGCAAATCCTGCCTGACAAACCTGGTGGCCTTCTATGAACAGGTGACAGCATTAATAGATGAGGGGCAAGCAACTGATGTCGTTTACCTGCCCTGAGCAAAGCCTTTGACACTGTCCCACACCACATCCTGGGCTCCAGGCTGGTGACACATGGTTTGATGGGTGGACCACTAGATGGATAAGGACTGGCTTGATGGCCGCACCCAAAGAGTGGCTGTCCATGGGTCCATGTCCCAGTGGAGGCCAGGGACAAGCAGAGTCCCTCAGGGATCAGTCCTGGGACCAGGCTTGTTCAACATCTCTGTGGGTGCCATGGACAGTGGCAGTGAGTGCACCCTCAGCAAGTTTGCTGATGACACCAAGCTGTGTGGTGCAGCAGACAGCTGGAGGGAAGGGATCCATCCAGAGGGACCTGGACAGGCTGCAGAGGTGGGCACAGGCCAACCTCAGAGCTTCACAAGACCAAGGGCAGGGTCCTGCAGCTGGGTGGAGCCAACCCCAGGCACAAATCCAGGCTGGGCAGGGACTGGCTGGGGAGCAGCCCAGAGGAGAGAGACTTGGGGGTGCTGGGGGACGAGAAGCAGGAGCTCTCAGGGTGCACTTGCAGCCCGGAAAGCCAAGCAGAGCCTGGGCTGCAGCAGGAGAAGTGTGGCCAGCAGGGCAAGGGAGGGGATTCTCCCCCTCTGCTCAGCCCTAGGGAGACCCCACCTGGAGTACTGCCTCCAGTTCTGGAGCCCCTATTCCAAGAGGGAACTGGAGGGGCTGGAAGGTGTCCAGAGAAGGGCCAGGAGGATGATCAGAGGGCTGGAGCACCTCTCCTGTGAGGACAGACTGAAGGAGTTGGGGCTGTTCAGGCTGGAGAAGAGAAGGCTCCCAGGTGACCTCATTGTGGCCGTCCAGTATCTGAAGGGGGCCTACAGGAAGGCTGGGGAGGGACTTTTCAGGCTATCAGGGAGTGATAGGACTAGGGGGAATGGACTGAAGCTGGAGGTGGGGAGATTGAGGCTGGACATGAGGAGGAAGTTCTTCACCGTGAGGGTGGTGAAGGCCTGGAATGGGTTGTGCAGGGAGGTGGTTGAGGCCCTGTCCCTTGCAGTGTTTAAGACCAGGCTGGATGAGGCTCTGTCCAGCCTGATCTAGGGTAGAGTGTCCCTGCCCATGGCAGGGGGGTTGGAACTAGATGATCCTTGTGGTCCCTTCCAACCCTAACTGAAACTATGAAACTATGAAACTTTAGACATAAGGATTATTGAAAGTGAAGGGTTAAATCTTGGAGAGCCGATCTCCAAGCACTGCTGGCCTGATAAGAGGGGATAGGGGGATAGTGTTGGCCTTGATGGCTTGTGAATTACGGTCCAGCAGTGTGGTTGGAGGAGGGCATACATTTGATGATGAATGGTTGTTATGACTGGAGTGTGTAAGACTTGAGACATACCAGATTGTTGTAACGGGGGTCCCTGCTCCAGTAGTAGGCTGCTTTTTTGTATTGTATAAGCTTTTATAAAGAAGGATTTTGTGTAATAAACTGGACAGCTAGCCTGCATCAGGCGGAGTCCCGTCTCTTAGTCACGGCAAATGGTGATCCCCGACGTGATGGGGGCGATGAAACGCTAAGCTGCGTCCTGCCGCGTATTCCCTCGGAACTTTGAATGAGCTGCTGAAAGGAAGCAGGAAAAGCTGGCTGGCCAGAGCGATCCCTCCCGCTGGACGAGAGGTGAGCCGTGGGAAACATGGGGAACCAGGAGAGTTCCTCAGAAAGAGACGTTTATGAATTCATGCAAGAACTCCTTAGAAAGCATGGCAAAGTGATCTGTGGCCGTGATCTTAAGGAGATGCTGGAGTGGGTGCAGGAGAACATCCCGACAGTTACAATATCTAGTATGTTTACGAGTAAAACCTGGGACCAAGCGGGGGTGAAGTTATGGGATGCTGCTACCACAGGGGAATGTTGAAGCGCAGCGTGTGCTCCCATGGTGGCGGATTATATTCGAGATGCTTAGAGCGCAAGAAGGGAATTTGGAACAGAGTATTGAGGGAGCACAGACTCCTCCTCCATTACCGTCTAAGCTGCCACCAAAGCCGAAGCTGCGGACTGAGACTCTGGGTACATACGCAGCAGAACAAGCCCCCAAGGATGACCTTCTAGATCTAGGTCCTGTCGATCCAGAACGGGAACCAGGCCTTTTACCCCGGGATCCTCACGATGTGTGGGCTTCTATTAAGCGTCAAGCTTTGCGGGATGGAGACACTGAGGTTGATCACCTTATGGGCACAGGTCAGCACACTGACCCGGCAGCGCAAGCCCGTGACTGTCCACGGGAAGCCCTGGAAGCATCACGAGAGGAGGCACGAAAGGCTTCTCTTAGAGTCCTGGACTTTCAAAAGCCGCAAAACGCTTTTACGAATATCGTTCAGGAACCGCGGGAACCTTATATGCAATGCATAGATAGGCTTAAATTGGCCTTAGAACGGCAAATCGATAATGGGGAGGCAAGGGAAATATTACTGTTGAAATTAGCTGTGGAGAATGCAAATGCAGATTGTAAGAAGTTGTTAAAATCTTTGCCTAATCAAAATCCCACCTTGCTAGAAATGATTGAAGCATGTAATAAGATAGGTACGATGGAATATAAGTATGAAGCTATGGCTGCAGCTCTTGCAGCTCTGAATGGTCCAATGAACACAGGAGTTTGTTACGGCTGTGGGAAACCGGGTCATCTCAGAAAGAATTGTTTGGTAGCTAATAGCGGAGCCAAACCTAAGGCACCCGGGATTTGCCCTAAGTGCCAGAAGGGGAGGCATTGTGCTAACCAATGTTGATCTAAGTATAATTCTCAAGGGCAGCCCATTGCGCGGGGAAACTGGATGCGGAAACTCTGGCACTGCGCAGAGATACAAATCACCCAGCCGGCACCGGCCAGCCAGGTGCCGGCACCAGCCAGCCAGGTGCCGGCAGCACGCGCGTCTCTGACTTCCGCCCAGCAGCAGCAGGCAGCGCAGGACTGGACCTGGCAACCTCCGACACAGTAACTTTACTTGACACCACGGTACATTTGTTGCCAACAGGTGTGTCAGGTCCTCTCCCAGCAAAAACTCAGGCACTAATATTAGGTAGATCATCAACAATGATCTCAGGACTTTTTGTGCTTCCTGGGGTTGTTGATTCTGACAGCACAGATAAAATTCAGATCATGGCATGGACTCCGTTTCCTCCCTGCACGGTACCGAAGGGAAGTTGTATTGCACAGTTGTTACTGCTTCCCTTGGGATTGGGAACATCCCCTTGCAGAGGGACCTTTAAGAAATAAAGGAGGATTCAGGTCTACTGGGGATCCACAGATTCTGTGGGTACAGACTATCTCTCAAAAACGTCCTATCTGTCAATGTGTCCTGCTGTATGGTCAGCAGAACATAGTGCTTAGTGGTATTATTGATACTGGAGCAGACGTCACAGTGATTTCTAAAGTTAAATGGCCCCCCACTGGCCTGTAGCTAGTGCATCTCAGGTGCTGGCAGGCATAGGGGGAGCTGGAGAAAGTCACGAGAGCCTGAATTTCATTCAGATTCAGGGACCAGAGGGACACATAGCTTCTGTGAAACCCTTTGTTTTACCTGTGCCTATGGTGCTATGGGGTCGTGATGTGCTTTCACAATGGGGGGTGACCGTGAACACCCATTTTCAGAGGGGGCCATTGCGGTGTGCGACACCCTTCAGTTAACTCAGAAAGCAAATGCCCCTGTCTGGGTGGATCAGTGGCCCCTGCCGTTGGAAAAGCTTCGTGCACTTCAAGAACTGGTCACAGAGTGTGGTGGTTTGAGCCTTAACTGGAAGTTAAGAGCTCAGGTGGGGGCAAGGCTGAGAATCTCTCCCCCACTCCCCCCCCTCTTCCCTCCCAACAGAGAGGGGAGAAAAGGAAAGAGCAAATCCACCAAACAATAATTTGGAGTCGGCTTGGAAGTAGAGAGGCAAAGAGTTGTCTTTAAGCAATATATATATATATATATATATATACATAACAGGAAAAGGGTTCACAAGGGCAAGGAACAAGGATGGATGGGAGGGGGACAAAAACAAAAGAATAATACAAAACCAGCCTGTCTCTGAGGAAGCCTGGAGGCAGCAGGTCCGACCCCGTGGCAGAGGAGCAGGAGGGTAGCTGCAGTAGCTCTCGTCCAGCAGAGGCAGAAGCCAGAAAAGCCAGGGCCAACAGCTAGGATGTCCTGCTTTTATGCCCTAGCTGGGCAGGAAGGGGGGGAGTGGAACAGACTCAGCTTCCCAGGTGAAAAATGCCCTGCAGGGAGTGAAAAGTACCTGCAAGCCCTCCCCCCTGCTTTGTTCTTTTGTTCCCAGAAAAGGGTGCTAACCCACCACACAGAGCAATTGGGAAAAGGGCTTATTGTACCCTCCACAAGTCCTTGGAATTCTCCTATTTTTGTCATCAAGAAACAAACAGGCAAGTGGCGCTTGCTCCATGATCTCAGAAAGATGAATGACGTTATGGGAGATATGGGGAGCCTTCAACAAGGGCTGCCCTCACCCACAATGATACCACGATATTGGCATTTAACTGTTATTGACCTAAAAGACTGCTTTTTTAGCATTCCTTTGCATCCGAATGATGCTCCTAAAGTCGCTTTTTCAGTTCCAAACATTAACATGCAACAACCTTTGCAGAGATACCATTGGGTTGTGCTTCCACAAGGAATGAAAAATAGTCCTGCAATGTCAACAGAAAGGGGGAATGTGAAATACAACACCAGAGGAAAGATTGCAGAAAGCTCTGAGACAGCAAGCTGCAAATTTCTGGTCAATCTTTCAAGAACCCCTTCCCTTTTTCTACTTGTTTAGTAGGACTGTCTTTGGATAAGTGGCTAGTTATAAGATAAGTGGCAAGTTCCTTCATCTTTCAAATTGCTTGGCAACTGGGGACTTTTTCTCTGGATTTGTAGTTTCCTTAGAAAAATTATGTACACTTTTACTGCTTTATTCTTTTTGCTACCTTTTTTGCCTTGTTTATTGTAATGCTTATAGAGATTAATTGTTTTGTTAAAGGGATTCTTGGTATATAACAGAAGGGGGAATTGAAGGGTTAAATCTTAGAGAGCCAATCTCCAAGCACTGCTGGCCTGATAAGAGGGGATAGTGTTGGCCTTGATGGCTTGTGAATTATGGTCCAGCAGTGTGGTTTCATAGTTTCATAGTTTTATAGTTTCAGTTAGGGTTGGAAGGGACCACAAGGATCATCTAGTTCCAACCCCCCTGCCATGACCAGGGACACTCTACACTAGATCAGGCTGGACAGAGCCTCATCCAGCCTGGGCTTAAACACCTCCAGGGACAGGGCCTCAACCACCTCCCTGGATAACCCATTCCAGGGCTTCACCACCCTTATGGGGAAGAACTTCCTCCTCACATCTAGCCTGAATCTCCCCACCTCCAGCTTCAGTCCATTCCCCCTAGTCCTATCACTGCCTGAGACCCTGAGCAGTCCCTCCCCAGCCTTCTTGGAGCCCCCTTCAGATCCTGGAAGGCCACAATGAGGTCACCTGGGAGCCTTCTCTTCTCCAGACTGAACAGCCCCAACTCCCTCAATCTGTCCTCACAGGAGAGGTGCTCCAGCCCTCTGCTCCTCCTCCTGGCCCTTCTCTGGACACCTTCGAGCACCTCCAGATCCCTCTTGTCACAGGGGCTCCAGAACTGGAGGCAGTACTCCAGGTGGGGTCTCCCCAGGACTGAGCAGAGGGGGAGAATCCCCTCCCTTGACCTGCTGGCCACACTTCTCCTGCTGCAGCCCAGGCTCTGATTGGCTTTCCGGGCTGCAAGTGCACCCTGAGAGCTCCTGGGGAGCTTCTCCTCCCCCAGCACCCCCAAGTCTCTCTCCTCTGGGCTGCTCCCCAGCCAGTCCCTGCCCAGCCTGGATTTGTGCCTGGGGTTGCCTCGACCCAGCTGCAGGACCCTGCACTTGGTCTTGTTGAAGCTCATGAGGTTGGCTTGTGCCCACCTCTCCAGCCTGTCCAGGTCCCTCTGGATGGATCCTTCCCTCCAGCTGTCTGCTGCACCACACAGCTTGGTGCCATCAGCAAACCTTGCTGAGGCTGCACTCACTGCCACTGTCCATGGCACCCACAGAGATGTTGAACAAGCCTGGTCCCAGGACTGATCCCTGAGGGACTCTGCTTGTCCCTGGCCTCCCCTGGGACATGGACCCATGGACAGCCACTCTCTGGGTGTGGCCATCAAGCCAGTTCTGTATCCATCTGGTGGTCACCCATCAAACCCGTGTGTCACCAGCCTGGAGACCAGGCTGTGGTGTGGGACAGTGTCAAAGGCTTTGCTCAGGGCCAGGCAAACGACATCAGTTGCTTGCCCCTCATCTATTAATGTTGTCACCTGTTCATAGAAGGCCACCAGGTTTGTCAGGCAGGATTTGCCCTTGGCAAAGCCATGCTGACTGCTCCAAATCACCTCTTCACTACTCTTCTGAGTCAGCAGTGCCTCCAGGAGGATCTGCTCCATGATCTTTCCGGGCACAGAGGTGAGACTCACTGGCCTGGAGTTCCCTGGTTGGAGGAGGGCATACATTTGATGACGAATGGTTGTTATGACTGGAGTGTGTAAGACTTGAGACATACCAGAGTGTTGTATGGGGTCCCTGTTCCAGTAGTAGGCTGCTTTTTTGTATTGTATAAGCTTTTATAAAGAATTTTTTGTGTGATAAACTGGACACCTAGCCTGCATCAGGCGGAGTCCCGTCTCTTAGTCGCGGCAGACAGGACTAGGGAGCCTTCACAAAAAGATTGCTGTTCAATTCTTTTTATCATGAAATTGAAACAAGGACCAAGTATGAGATTCCAACTGTTGCCAAGAGTTTATTTGTAAACCTTGCTGAAAATTCTGCCAAAGCCTTAAGAGTAACTGTTTTGTTTGTGGAGGTACTAGTCGAGGTGATCGGTGGCCCTGGGAGCCTGTGGAGGTCGATGTTTCTAACTCACCGACATGGAAGGGAAGGAAAGCTAACAGGAAGGCTCAATGGATCCTACAAACCAGTATAATTGGTCGAACCTGCTGGCAAAACTTACAAGGGAAGAATCCAGTAGGGCACTTAGTCTGTGAAGGAGGCTATGAATGGAATAACACATTCTCAGATTGGACCTCATGGGAAATCCTGGGATAGTGCCTGAGGAAGGGAGGCAGTGGAGAGGTGGTAGATCAGTTTCAAAAGGGTGGCCGGCGGCACCAGACAGACACTCTCGGATTTGTGGTAAGTTGGCACGTGCCTGGTTACCTGCGGGCGGGGCAGGGTCGCGCCAGGTGGGGGCTGTAAGACCCAGTTTCTTCCTGCTACCTGTCGCTCAGGGGGAGAGATCAGGTGTGCAGCTGTGCACAGGAACAGAGGAGTTACCAAGAATTAGCAGGGATCTACAAATAGGGAACTGGGAAGAAAACGAGTGGCCTCCAGAAAGGATAATAGCTTATTATGAGCCAGCCACCTGGGCAGAAGATGGATCCTGGGGCCACTGCACTCCTGTCTATGTGCTTAACAGAATGATAAGATTGCAAGCTGCAGTAGAAATAGTAGTTAACAAAAGAGGTGATGCTTTGAGCTTATTAGCCAAACAGGATACTAAGAGACTGCAATGTAGCAAACCCGATTGACTCTAGATTACTTACTAGCTCCAGAAGGTGCAGTATGTGGCAAATTAACCTTACTGATTGTTGTTTGGAAATAGACAGTGAAGGAAACGTTGTGCATGATTTAGTGAAAGACATGAAGAAGGTGGCACATGTTCCCATACAGACATGGAATGGGCTAAATCTTAACAGATTTTGGGAAACCACCTTTGGAGGAGAGTGGTGGAAACAACTAGGAATAGTGGTAGGGGGATTGTGTTTGGGATTGCTAATAATTCCTTGTATGACTCCTTGTCTCAGGAGATTCATTCAAACTGGGATCCAGGGAATGCAATTTACTGCTACTCCAGCAGAACTGGAGCCCCCTCCCCGGAGGTGTTAAGAAATGTGTGGCCATGGCACCTGGGGTCATGGCTTGGTGGCCATGGTGGTGTTGGGTTGCTGGTGGGACTGGGTGATCCGAGAGGGCTTTTCCAGCCCAAAGAGTTTCCTGATCCTCTGATGTCTGCTCAGATCATCCACTCTGATCACTCAGGAAGGAAAACAGGTGAGCTGGTGACAAGTGACATGGGGAAGGCTGAGGTTCGCAGTGACTTCCTTACCTCAGTCTTCACTGGCAAGGGCTGCAGCCACACTCCGGGAGTGCAGAGTGGGAGGGACCTGGGGCAGCAGAGAGCTCTTCCAGGTCCTTTTGTTGGTGCTGACTCCACTTTCCAACCTTTCCCCTCAGCCCTGCATCCTGAACAACATCCAGCAGCTCCCTGCCCAGCTCAAGAAGATGTTTGAAGCCATGGGTGGGAAGGAGGTGTGTATTAGGAGTCCAGGAGGGAGCCATGTGGAGGAGCTGGATCAGTGTCCTCTTCCCAGAGGAAGTCCCCTCCCTGTCTGCACAGCACTGGGTGCAGACCCTGGTTCCTCACCCCTGTATGGGACCAGGCTATCCCACCCCTATAGCCCCTTGCTCTTCCACCATGTCAGATGATGGGTGGGCTTCACCCTGCCCAGGGATGCATTTGGCATGCAGAAAGTCCCCCAGGGCTGGACCAGGGACCCTGATGGCTTCAACAATCTGTCCCTCCTCCAGCTGGACCCAGAAGCCAGAGATATCCTCAAGGCACTGCAAGTGAAACTCAACCATGTCCTGGATGAGCTGAGCCAAATCTTTGCCACCAGGTACACCTGGCTGAGAGGACGTGGGGTTGGGGGTGAAGGAACTGCAGTTGGGGCCTGGCTGGGGGCTCTGCTCGGCCAAGCAGGTCCTGGGCATGGCTGTGGGAGATGCTGAGCTGACTGAGCACTGTGGGCCCCAGTTTCCAGCCATGCATTGAGGAGTGCTGAAGCAGAGGGGTGACATCCTGGGCCAGGTGAAGGGCACCGGCAGTGTCCCTGCCAGCACCTGCAGCAGTGTTGCACAGGATGCTGACAGTGCCCTGCAGCCCATCATGGGCCTCCTGGACAGCGAGGGAGTGTGGGGCCAGCAGGCACACAGACATTTCCCAGCACCCCTGACCCGCCCTGGGAGTGTGGAGGACCGGCAGGGTCTGGAGTTACTGTGATGAGTTTCAGAAAGTCAGGTTTCTGATGAAACAAAAATGATCTTTAGCTGCCAGGGGCAATTTTGTCTGAGCAGGGCTATTGGAGACACTCTGGGGGATGCAGCTTGCAAGTTTCCATGCACCTGCTCTTCCCTCTGGCTCAGGTTGGAAGGGGCCTCAGAGATCAACCTTCCCACCATGGGCAGGGACAGCTCTCAACCGGACTCAGCTGCTGGAGGCCTCATCCAACCTGGCCTCGGACACCCCCAGGGAAGAGGCATCCACAGCCTCCCCGGGAAACCAGGGAGCAGCCTGCAGCCTCGGGGTGCCGGTGGCTGAGAAACTGGACATGAGGCAGCAAGGGGCACTTGCAGCACAGGAGGCCAGTGGCAGCCTGGGCTCAGCCAAGGCAGCCTGGCCAGAGGGGCAGGCAGCCGGTTTGTGTCTCCTGGGGCAGCAGGAGCTGCGTGGGGGCTCCCTGCAGGAGCAGCTTGGCAGCCCTGGGGCCTGGGGGGCTTTCCGGGCCTGCCCTGGGGGAGCTGGAGCAGGGGGCCACAGGCAGCTCCCCTGTGGGCTCTGGGCAGCCCTGTGCCCCTGCCCCGTGCCTGCCGTCTGGTCCCAGCGCTGGGCACTCCTCTCTTTGTCCCCGCGGCTGCCAGGGTGCCGCTGGGTGGCCTCAGGCTCTGTTGCTTGGCAACCAGGTGGATAGTGGTGGATATCGGTGGACACTGGTGGATCCTAGTGCATATTGGTGGATCCCGTTGGACACTGGGGCCGGCCCCGGGCCGAGGTGACGATGGCTGTGTCCCCTCCCCAGCCAAACCCCGGGGGGGCTTTGGGTGCCTCAGGAGGGAGGGCTGGCAGCAGGGCTGGCAGCAGGGCTGGCAGCGGGGCTGGGCAGGGAGGGTGGAAGCCTGAGCGCCGCTGTCCCACACAGCAGTGCTGAGGACATTGCCGGCACGAAGCTGCTCTTTGGGGCAGGATGGGAGGGAGGAGGCTGCCCCTGGAGCCAAGCGGAGGTTCTTGTGCTGGGGGAGAGCCCCCTGCAGCTGCAGCACTTGCCACGGTGGGGACCCCCGGGGGCTGGGGCCCCTTCTCTTCTCCCTGCCACCACAGCTGGACAGGCAGCAAACTTTCCATGACTCTGACCTTCTCCCTGGGGTTCTCTGGAGAAAAGTCAACTTCTTGCAGCCTTTCAGTACGTCAAGAGGCCTCTAAGCAAGCTAGGGACAGACTATTGCCTAGGAGCTGTAGTGACAGGACAAGAGGGATGGTTTGAAACTCAGAGTGAGATTTAGAGCAGCTGTCCTGTGGCTCACTGGAGAGGTCCCAGAAGACTGGAAGCTGCCAACGTGGTGCCCAGCCACAAGCAGGGCCGGTTGGACGAGCCAGGGAATTCCAGGCCTGTCAGCCTGAGCTCAGTGCCAGGCAAGGTGATGGAACAGCTCACCTGGAGTGCGATCACACAGCACTTACAGGATGGCCAAGGGATCAGGCCTAGCCAGCATGGAGTTAGGCAGGGCAGGTCCTGCCTGACCAACCTGATCTCCTTCTATGCCCAGCTGACTGCCTGGGGGCTGTGGGGCAGGCTGTGGATGTGGTCTGCCTGGACCTCAGCAAGGCCTTTGACACCATCCCCCACAGCAAGCTCCTGGCCAAGCTGTCAGCCCCTGGCTGGGGCAGCAGCACTCTGAGCTGGGTTAGGAACTGGCTGGAGGCTGAGCCCAGAGAGTGGTGGTGAATGGTGCCACAGCCAGCTGGCAGCCAGGCCCCAGTGGTGTGCCCCAGGGATCAGTGCTGGGCCCCATGCTCTTCAACATCTTTATTGATGATCTGGACGAGGGAATTGAGACAGTCATCAGCAAATGTGCAGATGACACCAAGCTGGGAGCAGATGTTGGTCAGTTAGAGGGCAGAAGAGCTCTGCAGAGGGACCTTGACCGACTGGGCAGATGGGCAGAGGCCAACAGGATGGCATTCAACAAGTCCAAGTGCTGGGTGCTGCACTTTGGCCACAGCAACCCCATGCAGAGCTACAGGCTGGGGTCAGAGTGGCTGAGAGCAGCCAGGCAGAGAGGGACCTGGGGGGTGCTGATTGACAGCTGCCTGAACATGAGCCAGCAGTGTGCCCAGGAGGCCAAGAGGGCCAATGGCATCCTGGCCTGCATTAGGAATAGTGTGGCCAGCAGGAGCAGGGAGGTCATTGTGCCCTGTGCTCTGCTTTGGTTAGGCCACACCTTAAGTCCTGTGTCCAGTTCTGGGCTCCTCAGTTTAAGAAGGACATTGAGAGACTTGAAGGTATCCAGAGAAGGGCAACAAGGCTGGGGAGAGGCCTTGAGCACAGCCCTGTGAGGAGAGGCTGAGGGAGCTGGGGTTGCTTAGCCTGGAGGAGGCTTGGGGGAGACCTCATTGCTCTCTACAACTACCTGTAAGGTGGTTGTAGCCAGGTGGGGGTTGGTCTCTACTCTCTAGCACCCAGCACCAGAACAAGAGGACACAGTCTCAAGCTGTGCCAGGGGAAGTTTAGGCTGGAGGTGAGGAGAAAGTTCTTCACTGAGAGAGTCATTCACCATTGGGATGTGCTGCCCGGGGAGGTGGTGGAGTCACCGTCCCTGGAGGTGTTCAAGAGGGGATTGGATGTGGCACGTGGTGCCATGGTCTAGTCATGGGGTCTGTGGTGACAGGTTGGACTCCATGAGCTTTCAGGTCTCTTCCAACCTTGGTGATACTGTGATACTGTGAGGGCCCAGAGGATTTCTCCCCCTGCCCAGCCAACGCTGTGCAGGCTGAGGATGGAGAGAGCAGCAGATGCCTAGGTAGCAGAGACTGCAGAGCTACCCCAGCCCAACTCTCCTTTCCTTGCATTTTAAGGCCCCAGGGGATTTCCTGAGAGGCAGCAGTTCCTGCAGGTGTCTCAGAGAAATCCAGAGGCTGCACTGCTTCAGGAGGCTGCAGGTAACTCAGGACAGGTTGTCCAACCTTGCCTCTGCACTGAGGGGTGGGAAACAACTCAGTGAAGTCCAAGCTGCCTCAGCAGCAGCAGGGGGTCCCAGCCAGTGCTGCAGCAGTGCAGCAGCAGTGCAGCAGCTGTGGAATGTTCTCTCCCCTGGCAGCCAGCAGTGTGTGTGTGTGCTGGAGAGCCGGCGTCTGGCTGGAGCTGGCCGCGCTCAGGCTGTAGGCTGCATTCCTGCTCCTGCCTTTGGTCACTTCCCCTTCTGCAGTTTCATAGTTTCATAGTTTCAGTTAGGGTTGGAAGGGACCACAAGGATCATCTAGTTCCAACCCCCCTGCCATGGGCAGGGACACTCTACCCTAGATCAGGCTGGCCAGAGCCTCATCCAGCCTGGGCTTAAACACCTCCAGGGACAGGGCCTCAACCACCTCCCTGCACAACCCATTCCAGGCCTTCACCACCCTCACGGTGAAGAACTTCCTCCTCATGTCCAGCCTGAATCTCCCCACCTCCAGCTTCATCCCATTCCCCCTAGTCCTATCACTCCCTGATAGCCTGAAAAGTCCCTCCCCAGCCTTCTTGTAGGCCCCCTTCAGATACTGGAAGGCCACAATGAGGTCACCTGGGAGCCTTCTCTTCTCCAGCCTGAACAGCCCCAACTCCTTCAGTCTGTCCTCACAGCAGAGGTGAGGACAGACCTCTGCTCCTCCTCCTGGCCCTGCTCTGCACACCTTCCAGCCCCTCCAGATCCCTCTTGGAATAGGGGCTCCAGAACTGGAGGCAGTACTCCAGGTGGGGTCTCCCCAGGACTGAGCAGAGGGGGAGAATCCCCTCCCTTGACCTGCTGGCCACACTTCTCCTGCTGCAGCCCAGGCTCTGCTTGGCTTTCCGGGCTGCAAGTGCACCCTGAGAGCTCCTGGGGAGCTTCTCCTCCCCCAGCACCCCCAAGGCTCTCTCCTCAGGGCTGCTCCCCAGCCAGTCCCTGCCCAGCCTGGATTTGTGCCTGGGATTGCCTCGACCCAGCTGCAGGACCCTGCCCTTGGTCTTGTTGAAGCTCCTGAGGTTGGCTTGTGCCCCCCTCTGCAGCCTGCCCAGGTCCCTCTGGATGGATCCTTCCCTCTAGCTCTCTGCTGCACCACACAGCTTGGTGCCATCAGCAAACTTGCTGAGGGTGCACTCAGTGCCACTGTCCATGGCACCCACAGAGGTGTTGAACAAGCCTGGTCCCAGGCCTGATCCCTGAGGGACTCCGCTTGTCCCTGGCCTCCCCTGGGACATGGACCCATTGACAGCCACTCTCTGGGTGCAGCCATCAAGCCAGTTCTGTATCCATCTGGTGGTCATCCATCAAACCCGTGTGTCACCAGCCTGGAGACCAGGCTGTGGTGTGGGACAGTGTCAAAGGCTTTGCTCAGGGCCAGGCAAACGACATCAGTTGCTTGCCCCTCATCTATTAATGCTGTCACCTGTTCATAGAAGGCCACCAGGTGTGTCAGGCAGGATTTGCCCTTGGCAAAGCCATGCTGACTGCTCCCAATCACCTCTTCACTACTCTTCTGAGTCAGCAGTGCCTCCAGGAGGATCTGCTCCATGATCTTTCCGGGCACAGAGGTGAGACTGCCTGGCCTGGAGTTCCCTGGTTGCTCCTTCTTACCCTTTTTGCAGATGGGAGCAATGTTTGCCCTTTTCCAGCCTGTGGGGACTGCCCCAGGCTGCCATGGCTTTTGGAATAGACTGGAGAGGGGCTTAGCAACCTCCTCTGCCAGCTCTCTCAGCACCCGTGGGGGTATCCCGTCGGGTCCCATGGACTTGAACACTCTCAGGTTCTTCAGGTGATCGCCAACCTGAGCTTCACTTACCATGGGCAGTTCTTCCTCCCCGGCCCTGGCATCGTCTGCCATGACTCCAGGAGTGTGGCTGGAGGCCCTGGCAGTGAAGACTGAGGTAAAGAAGTCATTGAGTACCTCAGCCTTTTCCACATCACTTGTGACCAATTCACCACTTTCCTTTCTGAGGGGGCCCACACCTTCCCTACTCTTCTTCTTGCCATTAATATACCTGTAGAAATTCTTAGTGCTCCCTTTGACCTCCCTGGCTAGATTCAATTTTGAACTCTGCTTTGGCTTTCCTAACCAGGCCTCTTGCTGCTCGGGCAGCTTCCTTATCTCCCCCTGTTCTATCTGTCCTTCCCTCCACTGCCTGTAGAGTTTCCTTTTAAGTGATAGTGTGTCCAGGAGCTCCTTGCTCATCCAGGCAGGCCTCCTAGCGTTCTTCCCTGCTTGTCTCTTTGTTGGCATACATAGCTCCTGGACACAGAGGAGGTGGTCCTTGAACACTGCCCAGCTGTCCTGGGTCCTTCTTCCCTCCAGGGCTTTGTCCCATGACACTGTGGCTAGCAGATCCCTGCAGCGATCGCAGTCTGCAGCCTGAAGTCTGGGGTCCTAAGCTTAGAATAGGTCCTCCTGATAGCCCTGAGGAGATTAAACCCAACTGCTTCATGGTCACTGCAGCCAAGGCAGTCTCTGAGCCTCACATTGGTTACCAGCCCTTCCCTGCTGGTGAGAACAAGGTCCAGCAGAGCACCTTTTCTTGTTGGTTCCTCTACCATTTGGAGGAGGAAGTTATCTTCTATGAGCTGAGTGCTTCAGTTCTTCCAGAGGCTGGGCCCCAGGGTGGGAGTGGGGCAGGCACACACACAGTTGTTTGCCCAAGAAGGTTTGGAGGATTGAGATGAAAGCACTTCGGTTTGGACTGAGGTTTCCTGAGCGTTTCAGACCTCTCAGGGAGGCCTCAGGAAGGCAGCTGGTCAGGATGTGACCATCAAGCAGCCTGTGCTGGACACTGGGAAGTGCTGCTGCAGATTCTGCAGATGGTTCAGAAAGGGTGAGAGGCTGTTTCTTGGGGCTGCCGGCAGTGCCTCCTGTGCCAGCTTGGCTGTGGGTCCCTGGTGCCCCTCAGCAGAGTGGAGGTCACTGTTGATAGGCTTTGTGTTGATGAAGAGAGGTGGTGGCCATGCTGCTGAGTGGAAGAAGTTGACCTGCACCTGGTTCACTCAGGTGGACCTGTTAAGCCATGCTACTTGTAGGCTAAGGAGGCTGGAGAGCCTCTGCTGTTGGGATGAAGCCTTAAGTGGCCCTGCTTTCACCCCTGCAGCATTTCTTGCTGAGCTTCTTCCTTGAGTGGTCTCCTGCTTTGATTTCTGCTGTTGCAGCCTCTGTAGTGCCTGTAGGGACCCTTGAGTTTGGGTGTCAGGGAGTGAAGAGCAGGGCCCTCATTCTCCCTGAAGAAATGCTCTGGGCACTGTGGTAATTTGGTGTCTGGAAGGAGTCATCTTTGCTGGGTGGTTTTTGTCACTGAAGCCAAGCAGAGCAGCCCTGAGAAACTGTGGCGAGATCCTCTGGTGAGAAACTGTGGCTCTTCCCCAGGGCATGGAGCTCTGTGCTCCCCAAGGCAGAAACAGCAGCAGGGCAGCCCAGGGGCTCTCCCCTTGGGAAGGATACCCCAGCCTGGAGGCACTGTGCAGCCTTTGGGTTTGCTGTGAGTGGGGTTCTGGCTTTTCAAAGGTCTGTTGCTGCTCCTTGCAGGTGAGCTGAGCCGTGGGCACTGAGCAGAACCATCGCTCCAAGAGAGCCTGCAAAAGGCCTGAGAGGCTCCAGGGCCCAGTGGGAGCAGCTGGTCACCTGAAGCCAGCCAGAGGGGCAAAGCAGCCTGGAACTGTAAGTAGCTGCCGTGGTCAAGAAGGAGCCCTGGAGCAGGCTGCCCAGAGAGGTTGTGGAGTCTCCTTCTCTGCAGACATTCCAAACTCAGGCATTGTGAACCTGGGCAAGCTGCTCTGGGTGACCCTGTATTTGCAAGAGAGTTGGACTGGATGATCCCCAGAGGTCCCTTCCAACCCCCAGCATGCTGGGATAGCCTACATGGAGCACAGATCCAGCCCTGCAAACAGTGGAGTCAGGGCAATTCTTCCTAGCCACCAATGTCCTCTTTGCTGACTGGAGATGCCCTGGTGCTGATGGTCTCTCAAGGAGATCTCTCTGAAGGCTTCTGTGGAGGGCTCTGTGAGGCCAGGACAGAGAGAAAAGTGCTACTGAAGGAGAACTCGGACTTGGAGGCATTCCTCTGCACCTCACTCCTGGCACAGGGCTGCTTTTCTGCCCTCCTCTGCCTCCCCCAGCAGTGCCATCTCCCCAGGGCAGGCTGGGGAGCCTGGGGTGAGGCTGGAGCTGGAGCATTTCTGAGCACTCTTGCCCTGCTCTCCTCAGAGCTCCCTGGCTCTATCCAGCAGCACTACAGAGGGAGCAAATGCCCAGAGAGCAGCAAACCCCAGGAGGGCCCCAGCAAATCAGGCAGAAGCTCATGGGACAGAGCCCCTTGGTTAGAGCTTGTCCCTTCTGCTCTGCCTCATGAAGGCTCTGCTGTGAAACCCTGCAGCAGGTCACTCAGGAGGCTTCCAGGACTGGCCTGGTAGCTGTGACCACAGATTCTTCCTCAGTGGCACTTGGACAAGAGGAGCAGACGTGTTTCTGTGGCTTCTGGTGGTGGTGTGTGTTTCAGCTGACTCCCTCCTCCTTCCTGCAGGAGATGCCTGAGGGTGGCACTCAGGAGGGAAGCCTGCCCGGGATCATCCAGAGGGGTGGCAAGGCTGAGGAGAGGAGGCTGCCCCTGCTCAAGCAGAGGCTGGGCAACGTTCAGAAGATGAGGCTGCCCCCAGTTTGCACCAGGAGGGGCAGCAGCCAGCAGGAGACGAGGCTGCCCCCAGCTGGCACCGAGAGGGGCACAGCAGCCAGCAGGAGATGAGGCTGCCCCCAGTTGGCACCGAGAGGGGCAGCAGCCAGCAGGAGATGAGGCTGCCCCCAGCTGGCACCGAGAGGGGCACAGCAGCCAGCAGGAGATGAGGCTGCCCCCAGTTGGCACCGAGAGGGGCAGCAGCCAGCAGGAGATGAGGCTGCCCCCAGCTGGCACCGAGAGGGGCACAGCAGCCAGCAGGAGATGAGGCTGGCCCCAGCTGGCACCGAGAGGGGCAGCAGCCAGCAGGAGACGAGGCTGCCCCCAGCTGGCACCGAGAGGGGCAGCAGCCAGCAGGAGACGAGGCTGCCCCCAGCTGGCACCGAGAGGGGCAGCAGCCAGCAGGAGACGAGGCTGCCCCCAGCTGGCACCGAGAGGGGCAGCAGCCAGCAGATGAGGCTGCCCCCAGCTGGCACCGAGAGGGGCAGCAGCCAGCAGGAGACGAGGCTGCCCCCAGCTGGCACCGAGAGGGGCAGCAGCCAGCAGGAGATGAGGCTGCCCCCAGCTGCCACCGAGAGGGGCACAGCAGCCAGCAGGAGATGAGGCTGCCCCCAGCTGGCACCGAGAGGAGCAGCAGCCAGCAGGAGATGAGGCTGCCCCCAGCTGGCACCGAGAGGGGCAGCAGCCAGCAGGAGATGAGGCTGCCCCCGCTGGCACCGAGAGGGGCAGCAGCCAGCAGGAGATGAGGCTGCCCCCAGCTGGCACCGAGAGGGGCAGCAGCCAGCAGGAGATGAGGCTGCCCCCAGCTGGCACCGAGAGGGGCACAGCAGCCAGCAGGAGACGAGGCTGGCCCCAGCTGGCACCGAGAGGGGCACAGCAGCCAGCAGGAGATGAGGCTGCCCCCAGCTGGCACCGAGAGGGGCAGCAGCCAGCAGGAGATGAGGCTGCCCCCAGCTGGCACCGAGAGGGGCAGCAGCCAGCAGGAGATGAGGCTGCCCCCAGCTGGCACCGAGAGGGGCAGCAGCCAGCAGGAGATGAGGCTGCCCCCAGCTGGCACCGAGAGGGGCACAGCAGCCAGCAGGAGATGAGGCTGCCCCCAGCTGGCACCGAGAGAGGAGCAGCAGCCAGCAGGAGACGAGGCTGCCCCCAGCTGGCACCGAGAGGGGCAGCAGCCAGCAGGAGATGAGGCTGCCCCCAGCTGGCACCGAGAGGGGCACAGCAGCCAGCAGGAGATGAGGCTGCCCCCAGCTGGCACCGAGAGGGGCAGCAGCCAGCAGGAGATGAGGCTGCCCCCAGCTGGCACCGAGAGGGGCAGCAGCCAGCAGGAGATGAGGCTGCCCCCAGCTGGCACCGAGAGGAGCAGCAGCCAGCAGGAGATGAGGCTGCCCCAGCTGGCACCGAGAGGGGCAGCAGCCAGCAGGAGACGAGGCTGCCCCCAGTTGGCACCGAGAGGAGCAGCAGCCAGCAGGAGACGAGGCTGCCCCCAGTTGGCACCGAGAGGAGCAGCAGCCAGCAGGAGACGAGGCTGCCCCCAGCTGGCACCGAGAGGGGCAGCAGCCAGCAGGAGATGAGGCTGCCCCCAGCTGGCACCGAGAGGGGCAGCAGCCAGCAGGAGATGAGGCTGCCCCCAGTTGGCACCGAGAGGGGCAGCCAGCAGCAGATGAGGCTGGCCCCAGCTGGCACCGAGAGGGGCACAGCAGCCAGCAGGAGATGAGGCTGCCCCCAGTTGGCACCGAGAGGAGCAGCAGCCAGCAGGAGATGAGGCTGCCCCCAGTTGGCACCGAGAGGGGCAGCAGCCAGCAGGAGATGAGGCTGCCTCCAGCTGGCACCGAGAGGGGCGGCAGCCAGCAGGAGACGAGGCTGCCCCCAGCTGGCACCGAGAGGAGCAGCAGCCAGCAGGAGATGAGGCTGCCCCCAGCTGGCACCGAGAGGGGCAGCAGCCAGCAGGAGACGAGGCTGCCCCCAGTTGGCACCGAGAGGAGCAGCAGCCAGCAGATGAGGCTGCCCCCAGCTGGCACCGAGAGGGGCAGCAGCCAGCAGGAGATGAGGCTGCCCCCAGCTGCCACCGAGAGGGGCACAGCAGCCAGCAGGAGACGAGGCTGCCCCCAGCTGGCACCGAGAGGAGCAGCAGCCAGCAGGAGACGAGGCTGCCCCCAGCTGGCACCGAGAGGGGCACAGCAGCCAGCAGGAGATGAGGCTGCCCCCAGCTGGCACCGAGAGGAGCAGCAGCCAGCAGGAGATGAGGCTGCCCCCAGCTGGCACCGAGAGGGGCACAGCAGCAGCAGGAGATGAGGCTGCCCCCAGCTGCCACCGAGAGGGGCACAGCAGCCAGCAGGAGATGAGGCTGCCCCCGCTGGCACCGAGAGGAGCAGCAGCCAGCAGGAGATGAGGCTGCCCCCAGCTGGCACCGAGAGGGCAGCAGCCAGCAGGAGATGAGGCTGCCCCCAGCTGGCACCGAGAGGGGCAGCAGCCAGCAGGAGATGAGGCTGCCCCCAGCTGGCACCGAGAGGGGCACAGCAGCCAGCAGGAGACGAGGCTGCCCCCAGCTGGCACCGAGAGGGGCACAGCAGCCAGCAGGAGATGAGGCTGCCCCCAGTTGGCACCGAGAGGAGCAGCAGCCAGCAGGAGATGAGGCTGCCCCCAGCTGGCACCGAGAGGGGCAGCAGCCAGCAGGAGATGAGGCTGCCCCCAGTTGGCACCGAGAGGGGCAGCAGCCAGCAGATGAGGCTGCCCCCAGCTGGCACCGAGAGGGGCAGCAGCCAGCAGGAGACGAGGCTGCCCCCAGTTGGCACCGAGAGGGGCAGCAGCCAGCAGGAGATGAGGCTGCCCCCAGCTGGCAGCGAGAGGGGCAGCAGCCAGCAGGAGATGAGGCTGCCCCAGCTGGCACCGAGAGGAGCAGCAGCCAGCAGGAGACGAGGCTGCCCCCAGCTGGCACCGAGAGGGGCAGCAGCCAGCAGGAGATGAGGCTGCCCCCAGCTGGCACCGAGAGGGGCACAGCAGCCAGCAGGAGATGAGGCTGCCCCCAGCTGGCACCGAGAGGGGCACAGCAGCCAGCAGGAGATGAGGCTGCCCCCAGCTGGCACCGAGAGGGGCAGCAGCCAGCAGGAGATGAGGCTGCCCCCAGTTGGCACCGAGAGGGGCAGCAGCCAGCAGGAGATGAGGCTGCCCCCAGCTGGCAGCGATAGGGGCAGCAGCCAGCAGGAGATGAGGCTGGCCCCAGCTGGCACCGAGAGGGCAGCAGCCAGCAGGAGATGAGGCTGCCCCCAGCTGGCACCGAGAGGGGCACAGCAGCCAGCAGGAGATGAGGCTGCCCCCAGCTGGCAGCGAGAGGGGCAGCAGCCAGCAGGAGATGAGGCTGCCCCCAGTTGGCACCGAGAGGGGCAGCAGCCAGCAGGAGACGAGGCTGCCCCCAGTTGGCACCGAGAGGGGCAGCCAGCAGCAGATGAGGCTGGCCCCAGCTGGCACCGAGAGGGGCAGCAGCCAGCAGGAGATGAGGCTGCCCCCAGCTGGCACCGAGAGGGGCAGCAGCCAGCAGGAGATGAGGCTGCCCCCAGCTGGCACCGAGAGGGGCAGCAGCCAGCAGGAGACGAGGCTCCCCCCAGCTGGCACCGAGAGGGGCAGCAGCCAGCAGGAGACGAGGCTGCCCCCAGCTGGCACCGAGAGGGGCAGCAGCCAGCAGGAGACGAGGCTGCCCCAGTTGGCACCGAGAGGAGCAGCAGCCAGCAGGAGATGAGGCTGCCCCCAGCTGGCACCGAGAGGGCAGCAGCCAGCAGGAGATGAGGCTGCCCCAGCTGGCACCGAGAGGGGCAGCAGCCAGCAGGAGACGAGGCTGCCCCCAGCTGGCACCGAGAGGGGCAGCAGCCAGCAGGAGATGAGGCTGCCCCCAGCTGGCACCGAGAGGGGCACAGCAGCCAGCAGGAGATGAGGCTGCCCCCAGTTGGCACCGAGAGGGGCAGCAGCCAGCAGGAGATGAGGCTGCCCCCAGCTGGCACCGAGAGGGGCAGCAGCCAGCAGGAGATGAGGCTGCCCCCAGTTGGCACCGAGAGGAGCAGCAGCCAGCAGATGAGGCTGCCCCCAGCTGGCACCGAGAGGGGCAGCAGCCAGCAGGAGATGAGGCTGCCCCCAGCTGGCACCGAGAGGGGCAGCAGCCAGCAGGAGACGAGGCTTCCCCCAGCTGGCACCGAGAGGAGCAGCAGCCAGCAGGAGACGAGGCTGCCCCCATCTGGCACCGAGAGGGGCAGCAGCCAGCAGGAGATGAGGCTACCCCAGCTGGCAGCGAGAGGGGCAGCAGCCAGCAGGAGATGAGGCTGCCCCCAGCTGGCACCGAAAGGGGCAGCAGCCAGCAGGAGATGAGGCTGTCCCCAGCCGGCACCGAGAGGGGCACAGCAGCCAGCAGAGATGAGGCTGCCCCAGCTGGCACCGAGAGGGGCACAGCAGCCAGCAGGAGATGAGGCTGCCCCCAGCTGGCACCGAGAGGAGCAGCAGCAGCAGGAGATGAGGCTACCCCAGCTGGCAGCGAGAGGGGCAGCAGCCAGCAGGAGACGAGGCTGCCCCCAGCTGGCACCGAGAGGGGCAGCAGCCAGCAGGAGACGAGGCTGCCCCCAGTGGCACCGAGAGGGGCAGCAGCCAGCAGGAGACGAGGCTGCCCCAGCTGGCACGAGAGGGGCAGCAGCCAGCAGATGAGGCTGCCCCCAGCTGGCACCGAGAGGGGCAGCAGCCAGCAGGAGACGAGGCTGCCCCCAGCTGGCACCGAGAGGGGCAGCAGCCAGCAGGAGATGAGGCTGCCCCCAGCTGCCACCGAGAGGGGCACAGCAGCCAGCAGGAGATGAGGCTGCCCCCAGCTGGCACCGAGAGGAGCAGCAGCCAGCAGGAGATGAGGCTGCCCCCAGCTGGCACCGAGAGGGGCAGCAGCCAGCAGGAGATGAGGCTGCCCCAGCTGGCACCGAGAGGGGCAGCAGCCAGCAGGAGATGAGGCTGCCCCCAGTTGGCACCGAGAGGGGCAGCAGCCAGCAGATGAGGCTGCCCCCAGCTGGCACCGAGAGGGGCAGCAGCCAGCAGGAGACGAGGCTGCCCCCAGTTGGCACCGAGAGGGGCAGCAGCCAGCAGGAGATGAGGCTGCCCCCAGCTGGCACCGAGAGGGGCAGCAGCCAGCAGGAGATGAGGCTGCCCCAGCTGGCAGCGAGAGGGGCAGCAGCCAGCAGGAGACGAGGCTGCCCCCAGCTGGCACCGAGAGGGGCAGCAGCCAGCAGGAGATGAGGCTGCCCCCCAGCTGGCACCGAGAGGGGCACAGCAGCCAGCAGGAGATGAGGCTGCCCCCAGCTGGCACCGAGAGGGGCACAGCAGCCAGCAGGAGATGAGGCTGCCCCCAGCTGGCACCGAGAGGGGCAGCAGCCAGCAGGAGATGAGGCTGCCCCCAGTTGGCACCGAGAGGGGCAGCAGCCAGCAGGAGATGAGGCTGCCCCCAGCTGGCAGCGATAGGGGCAGCAGCCAGCAGGAGATGAGGCTGCCCCCAGCTGGCACCGAGAGGGGCAGCAGCCAGCAGGAGATGAGGCTGCCCCAGCTGGCAGCGAGAGGGGCACAGCAGCCAGCAGGAGATGAGGCTGCCCCCAGCTGGCAGCGAGAGGGGCAGCAGCCAGCAGGAGATGAGGCTGCCCCCAGCTGGCACCGAGAGGGCAGCAGCCAGCAGGAGATGAGGCTGCCCCAGCTGGCACCGAGAGGGGCAGCAGCCAGCAGGAGACGAGGCTTCCCCCAGCTGGCACCGAGAGGAGCAGCAGCCAGCAGGAGACGAGGCTGCCCCCATCTGGCACCGAGAGGGGCAGCAGCCAGCAGGAGATGAGGCTGCCCCCAGCTGGCACCGAGAGGGGCAGCAGCCAGCAGGAGATGAGGCTGCCCCCAGCTGGCACCGAGAGGGGCAGCAGCCAGCAGGAGATGAGGCTGTCCCCAGCCGGCACCGAGAGGGGCACAGCAGCCAGCAGGAGATGAGGCTGCCCCCAGCTGGCACCGAGAGGGGCACAGCAGCCAGCAGGAGATGAGGCTGCCCCCAGCTGGCACCGAGAGGAGCAGCAGCCAGCAGGAGATGAGGCTGCCCCCAGCTGGCACCGAGAGGGGCAGCAGCCAGCAGGAGATGAGGCTGCCCCCAGCTTGCACCGAGAGGGGCAGCAGCCAGCAGGAGACGAGGCTGCCCCCAGCTGGCACCGAGAGGGGCAGCAGCCAGCAGGAGACGAGGCTGCCCCCAGCTGGCACCGAGAGGGGCAGCAGCCAGCAGGAGACGAGGCTGCCCCCAGCTGGCACCGAGAGGGGCAGCAGCCAGCAGGAGACGAGGCTGCCCCCAGCTGGCACCGAGAGGGGCAGCAGCCAGCAGGAGACGAGGCTGCCCCCAGCTGGCACCGAGAGGGGCAGCAGCCAGCAGGAGACGAGGCTGCCCCCAGCTGGCACCGAGAGGAGCAGCAGCCAGCAGGAGACGAGGCTGCCCCCAGCTGGCACCGAGAGGAGCAGCAGCCAGCAGGAGATGAGGCTGCCCCCAGTTGGCACCGAGAGGAGCAGCAGCCAGCAGGAGATGAGGCTGCCCCCAGTTGGCACCGAGAGGAGCAGCAGCCAGCAGGAGATGAGGCTGCCCCCAGCTGGCACTGAGAGGGGCAGCAGCCAGCAGGAGATGAGGCTGCCCCCAGTTTGCACCAGCAGGGGCAACAGCTGGGAGGAGACGAGGCTGCCCCCAGCTGGCACCGAGAGGGGCAGCAGGCAGCAGGAGCCGAGCCAAGGCGGCGGCGGGGGGCCGCGGGGCAGGCTTGTCTGCGATGAGGCATAGCGGGAGCGCTCAGCCGTGGGTGACGTTCCAGCTTATGGAGCTGAGTCACTGGAACTAGTGAGAGAGTGTTTGGATTTTGCTGCATTTGAAGAAACAGTGAGAGTATTTACAAAGGAATGTAAATAAAAGGGAAGACACTACCCAACCAGCAGGTGTTTCTTCATGAGACTCCCAAGCTTTGCCTGTTCAGGACAAAGCTGAACTTGAGGAAAGGATTCCTCATTTTAAGGCATACCTGGAAACAAAAGGAGCTACACTCAGCCAGACTCCAGAGTTTCTTCCCTTCTATGCTTTGCCTTTTGTTCCAATTCCCTTGGTACATCCTTCATTTAAAGAACTTTTCCAGGATTCTTGGCATTGGATTTAAGGACAAGATTGGAACAGCTCCTGTCTCTGACTCTCAAAGCCAGACAGACTCCTCGGCTTCTTACTTTATTTAAGGAGAATGGACAGTACAATAAAGAAATGCTGCAACAGCTTCATCAGCAGCTAGTGGAATCTGAACACAGGAGCATGAGCTGCCTGAAACAGTTTAACAAAATGCAGAATCTCCTTGGGTCACTGCAGAGCTGGTGGATTCCTTGGAGGCCACAGTCCATGGCAAGATGATCACACCAGAGTACCTTCGAAGCACTTGTGTCCGCTTGTGTAGCAATCAGGTGAGACAAAGTGTTGCACACAGCATTGACTTCACAAGGCCTGGAACTGATTTGACTGACTGACACCAGCAGTGTCAGGAACAAATCCTAACACTTTTTTTTGACAGATTAATCTCTCTAAATAGATGAGCAGAAAATAAAATCATTATCAAGAAAATGTATTCTGGGTTCCCCAGTTGAAGAGAGACAAGAAACTACTGGAAAAGGTCCAGTGGAGGGCTGTGAAGATGATGAGGGGACTGGAGCATCTCTCTGTCAAGGAAAGGCCAAGAGACTTGGGGCTGTTGAGCCTGGAGGAGACTTCTCTGAGGGGGTTTTGTCAATGTTTATAACTAAGGGGCAAGTGTCAAGAGAATGGGGACAGACTTTTCAGTAGTGCCCAGCAACAGGACAAGAGAGGGCGGGCACAAACTGGAACACATAAAGTTCCACCTGAACATAAGGAAGAACTTCTTTACTGTGAGGGTGACAGAGCAGTGGAACAGGCTGCCCAGAGAGGTTTTGGAGTCTCCTTCTCTGGAGATATGCAAAACCTGCCTGGATGTGTTTCTGTGCAACCTGATATAGGTGAACCTACTTTAGCAGGTATTGGACTAGATGATCTCCAGAGGTCCCTTCCAATGCCAGCCATTCTATGATTCTACGATTCTATGAGGCTGCCCCCAGTTGGCACCAAGAGGGGCAGCACCCAGCCCTGGGGTGCCCCTTGCAGGCCCTGATGGGTGCCCGGTGCGGGCTTCTCAGCGCTAATGAGGGAGAGATGGTGCTGGGCTGGCCGCGGGGGCTGGTCAGGGCCGGAGCTGTCAGCCCCGAGCTGGCAGGAGAAGCTGCCAGGGCAGGGCTGGCGATGAGGGCAAAGATGGCGGCCAGGCCGCGGCGGCCTACGGCTCCCATGGTGCTCTGCGCGGGCCGGAGTGGCTGGGGCTGGCGGCCTACGGCTCCCATGGTGCTCTGCGCGGGCCGGGGCGGCTGGGGCTGGCGGCCGTCAGGAGCCAGGGGGAGGCTCTGGTCGGGTGCCGGCCAATGAGCGCTGGGGGCGTGTCTGGCGGCAGTGTTTGAAGCGCATCCGAGCTGTCCCCTGTCTTTAGGGAGCCTGCGGCTGCTCTCGCTGGCAGCAGGCATCAAAGGTGCTGTTGGGTGGGCACCAGGCTGAGCGTGGCTCGGTCATTTATAACGCGGCGGCGCTGTCCCTGGGGCGGCGCTGTCCCTGGGGCGGCGCTGTCCGGGCCTTAAGGGTAGTGCCCTTAGCCTTGTGTCATCTTCGTCGCCACGGCCGTGGTCTCTACCCACCAGGAGGGCACCGTGGCCGTCATGGTGCGAGTGTGACCCCTGGCCCCCGGCAAGAGAGCCACGCAGCACCTGGTGCTGAGGGTGGTCGACCATCACACCCTCGTGTTGGACCCTGGGGAGTCCGCTGGTGCCTTCAGCGGTGTGCTGCCTGCTGGCCGCAGCAAGAACCCAGGGAAACATCACAAGTTCCTCTTTGACCAGGTTTTTGCTGAGCAGGCCACCCAGGAGGAGGTGTTCCAGCACACCACCCGTGAGATGGTCGACACCCTCCTCAACGGCTACAGCTGCTCCGGTGAGACCTAGCAGCCTGCTCTGGCCCTTGCAGGAGCTCCTGCCCCATCTGCCCCTGCTCTGGGTGGGCTCAGATCCAGAAGCCCTAAGCAGCTGTGGCAGTAGTGGGGACACAGCAGCTCTGCAGAAAGAGAAAGCCTTGAGCTTGTTGTTGGCACCAAGCTGGGGCCGTGACGAGTGTGGTCAGGACAGGGCCAGTGCTGACCTGGAGATGTCATCTGAGGGCTCTGGGAGCAGGCAGGGGCCAGGCCAGCAAGAGGAGAGCAGAGACAAGGCCAGATGAGCATGGAGTCCTGCCTGTGGGGTGGCAGCAGCTGGGAGCCCTGTGCAGGCTGGGGAGCAGCCTGGTGCAGAGGGCCCTGGGGGTCCTGCTGGACAGGATGTGAGTGGGAGGCAGCAGTGCCCCATAGCAGGAATCAGGTTTGGGGCTGTGTCCCCAGGGACGTTTCCAGCTGAGGCAGAGCTGGGAGCATCCCCCCAGTGCTGCTGTTGATGAAGGCTGCTCTCAGGGCTCCTCCCTTTCTCCTCCCAGTGTTTGCCTATGGAGCAACAGGAGCAGGGAAAACCTACACCAGAGAAGAGCCCTGGCATCATCTACCTCACCATGGAGGAGCTGTACAGGAGGCCTGAGGCTAGGAAGGAGCAGAAGAGCTACGAGGTCCTGGAGCTGGGGGAATTTGCTGAGGGCCACAGGGCAATGAGGGCTTCCTGGCTCCAAGGGCTTTGGAGGAGCAGTGGCTCAGTGCCTTGCTGGTGAAACCTCCTGAGCTGTCCTCTGCCTTCGGGGCACCTTCAGCTGCTCCGGCTGGCTCCAGGTGCCAGAGGTGCTGTTGGGTGGGCACCAGGCCCTGGGTTCCAAAGCTCCTCTGCCTGCTGCCCTTTGGGGACCCAACCTTCAGCCTGAGCTGGTTCAGGGTCTCTCCTTCCACCAGGTGGGTCTGGAAGCAGGCACAAGGTGTGGGCAGCACCGCGCCTGCCCCAGGGGTGCCAGCAAGCACTGGGGGGACCCGGAGTGGGGAGGGGAGGGCTGTGGGAACCTGGGGCAGGGGCTGTGGGGACCCGGGGGTGGCAGCTGGGTGGCTGCTGGCTGGCAGCAAAGGTGAACCCGAGGCCAGAGGAGCCCTGCAGAGCTGCAGGAGGCCTCAGCCTGTGTCTGCTTGGGGAGCAGCTGCTCGGTGCCCATGCCGGGGCTGCGCTGATGCCTGCCCTCTGCCTGCTCTCTGCCAGCCCGGCTCGGCAGAGCAGCTCCTGCAGATGCTGCTCAGGGGCAGCAGGAACCGGAGGCAGCACCCCACGGATGCCAACGCCTCCTCCTCCCGCTCCCACGCTGTCCTGCAGGTGAGGGGTGGTGCTTGGGGCAGTCCTTGGCAGCGCTGCCCAGAGGGGGGCAGGCAGCGCTGCTGGGCCAGGCCCGGCGTCCCGGGGCTGCGGCTGCCGCGGCTGCGAGCGGCAAGCCCGAGCGCCCTGTGGAGCTGCAGCCTGCCCTGTGTGTGCTCTGCCAGGTCTACGTGAAGCAGCAGGAGCGTGGCGGGGGCCTCGGTGGGGCTGTGCGGGTGGCCAAGATGAGCTTGGTCGGCCTGGCCGGCTCGGAGCGAGCTGCGGTGGCCAAGACCAGAGGCGAGCGGCTGCGGGAGGGAGCCAGCATCAACCGCTCGCTGCTGGCCCTGCTCAGCGTCATTCAGGCGCTGGCTGGGGCCAAGGTAAGGCTGCTGCTGAGGGGCCCCGAGCGCCGTCCCCGCGGGAGAGCTGCCGTGGACTGGGCCTGGCCAGGGCTGGGAGCCGAGGGCCAGCCGCTGAGCGGAGCCTCGGTGTGCTGGGCAGGGCAAGCAGAGCCGCAGCCCGTCCCGGGACGGCAAGCTGCCGCGGCTGCTGAAGGACTCCATCGGCGGCAGCTGCCGCACCCCGATGCTGGCTGCCCTCAGCCCCTCGCCGCTGTGCTCTGGGCTTTAGTTCCCCCTCCCCTTGGTGTGTTCCTCTCCTTGCTGTAATCACTGATGGATGGTTCCTGTGCCTCATTGATTAACCTGCTCCCACCCCACTCCACCCCAGCCCATCAGCTTTCCCTCCTCTCAGCTCCCCTCCCCAGCAGCAGCCAGGAGCAGTGCAGGAGGTGCTCAGCTGCTGGCTGGGCTCAGGCCCTGACGCGCGGCCAAAGCTGCCTCCTGTGCTCCCCCTGTGCCAGACACAGCTCTGCAGAGCTCAGCTCTGCCCTGGGCTCTCTGCTCACACTGCCACAGGCTGCTGGCTCCGAGCAGGCCCCAGCAGGCAGGGGGCAGCCCCGGGGTCAGAAGAGGCTCTGCTGAGCTGCCACCAGCCTGGGGCTGGGGCAGAGTCACTCCAGCACCTGCCCCAGTCCCTCCCTGGCTGATGGTTCCCTGCATCCCAGCGGCTGCTCCTGCCAGGGCACACAGCCAGCCTCTGGGGAGGGCTGAAGGCTCCAGCACCGCACAGCCTGGAGGCATGGAAAGGCTTGGGCTGGGCAAGACCTTTCAGGCCACCCAGCCCAGCCCTTCTCTAAGTCTCCCAAGCCTGGTGCCAAACCCTGGCCCTCAGCACCACAGCTCTGCCTCTTCAGAAGCCCTCCAGGGATGGGCATTCAGCCACCTCCCTGGGCAGCTGTGCCAGGCTCTGAGAGCCCTTTCAGGGAAGAAGTTTTCTGATACCCAACCCAAGCCTCCCCTGGCACAGTTTCAGGCCATTTCCTCTCCTTCTAGCACCTGAGACTAGGGAGCAGAGCCCAAGCCCCACCTCCCTGCAATGAGATCTGCTCTCAGCCTCCTCCACACTAAACACCTCCAGCTCCCTCAGCTGCTCCTCCCCAGCCCTGCCCCCTGACAGTGCTCAACAGAACCAGAGGGTAACAAATCCCTGCAGAGGTCTCTGAAAACACCAAGGGAGCCAAAGAAGTTTCAAAACCTTTTTATTCTAAACAGCCAACAAGAACCTGGTCAGAACCAAACGTTAACCCCCCCAATCTGCACCTGGTGGCCCAGCTGTGGGTGATGCCCATAGGTGGGAGCCAGATCTGGGCTTCAGGAGGTGAGGAAAACTCTTCCCAAACCATAAAGGCACCAATTGCTCTCTATACACAACCCCTGCCTGCCTCCTCCACTCTCTGTGCATTTAGATCCCCTTTTGTACTTCCCCTCCCTTTCCAGAGCCTGCTGCTGCATCCAAGCCCTCCCACAGGCCCAGACAAGCACTTCCAGTGACTCCATCCCCTGCTGCCTCCTCCCTCCCAGCAGCTATGGTGGAGCTCTCCACGCCTCTGAAGTCCACGCCACAGGAACCGCAGGAGCTCGGGAAGCACTCAGGGGCAGGCTTTGAACTTCACCTGCTGGGTCAGGCACCCTGTGAGCAGCTGGCAGAGGAGGCCTTGTGGGTTGTGTGCAGGAGAAGGGCTGTTTTGTGAGAGCTTTGGAACAGCTATGTTTTGCCCTCGAGTGAGGAAAGCACACCTCAGTAACTGAGAGAGGAAGAGGGAAAGGCAGGGGAAGATTTGCCTTGGATTAGAGAAGGGTTTGTATGGTCTGGGACTTAGAACAGAATGTAAACACCCTGTGAGTGACTGGCCTGCAGGCTGCACACCAAGTGGCCTTTGCCTGTTCTCCTGGGAATAAGGATGGGCATCTTATGACACTTCAAAGCACTTCAGAGCAAACCTGCTCTGGTTTTGTCCCCGAGTCAGAGGCAAACCCTGTAGGCACTCAAACATTCCCACCAGAGCAGCCTGTGCACTCAGGGCAAGGCAGCACACCTGGGTCCTACCAAAGCAACTGCTCAGCACTTCAGAGGATTCCAAACCATACAAAAGAAGGATTACAGCCAATGCTCCACACCAGCACCCTGGATCTGGACCTTAGCTGCCCATAAGTAGCAGAAGCTGGCCAGTGCCAGGCCTCTGCCTTCACTGGAGGTCTGACGTTGGCCTCTGTTGGAGAGCAGATACTGGGTGGGATGGATCTGAGGCAGCTGCCGCGCAGAGCCACGTGCTGAGAACACTGCAACCAGCCCAGGCAGCCTGCAGAGAGATGGGGCAGATGTTCACCTTCCTCATAAAGCAGGAAGTCAAGAGGTTCTCATGCCCCACATGGCAGTGACAGCTACATCCAGCTCCATCTGTACCTCACCTCTGGCAGAGCAGGAGGAGCACAGAAGATGCTGGAGCAGAACAGGTGCTGCATTGCTGCCCCTCCTCTCAAGCCATGTGTCTGGACTGTAGTACAATTCTGCTTGTGGTGAGAGGGCTGAAAAAGCACAGCTTCAGGAAGCCTCTGCTCCTGACATCCTCTTCAGGAAGCTCTCTTGAAGCTTCTGTGAAGCACTGGAAATAAACAAGAACCTGCAGCACTTTAAAAGGAAGCAAACTGAGGGGCTGAAAGATGAAGTCTCCACTCTTCATCCGAAAGAGGAAATCTAGCCTGGTTGGGTTCCTATTTAGAATCATATCACAGAGCTGCCAGGGCTGGAAGGGACCTCCAGGATCAGCCAGCCCCAGCCCCAACCCCCTGCCATGGGCAGGGACACCTCACACCACAGCAGGTTGCTCACAGCCACCTCCAGCCTGGCTGCAAACACCTCCAGCCAGGAGGCTGCCACCACCTCCCTGGGCAGCCTGGGCCAGGCTCTCACCACCCTCCTGGGCAACAACTTCTTCCTCACAGCCAATCTCAGTCTCCCCACTTCTAGTTCTTCTCCATCCCCCCCAGTCCTATCCCTCCCTGACACCCTCACAAGTCCCTCCCCAGCTTGCTTGGAGCCCCCTGCAGATCCTGGAAGGCCACAATTAGGTCTCCTGGGAGCCTTCTCCTCTCCAGCCTGCACAACCCCAACTCTCTCAGGCTGTCTCCAGAGCAGAGCAGCTCCAGCCCTCTGCTCCTCCTCGTGGCCCTTTCTCTGGACACCTTCCAGCACCTCCAGATCCTTCCTGGTACAGAGGCTCCAGAGCTGGACCCAGAGCTGCAGCTGTGGTCTCAGCAGAATGGAGCAGAGGGGCAGAATCCCCTCCCTGCCCTGCTGGCCACACTTCTGCTGCTGCAGCCCAGGCTCTGCTTGGCTCTCTGGGCTGCAAGTGCTCCCTGCTGGCTCCTGCTGAGCTTCTCCTGCCCCAGCACCCCCAAGGCCTTTTCTCCAGGGCTGCTGTCCAGCCAGTCCCTGCCCAGCCTCTAGCAGTGCCTGGGATTGCCCTGCCCCAGCTGCAGGACCCTGCCCTTGGTCTTGTTGAAGCTCCTGAGGTTGGCTAGTGCCCACCTCTCCAGCCTGTCCAGGTCCCTCTGGATGGATCCTTCCCTCCAGCTGTCTGCTGCACCACACAGCTTGGTGTCATCAGCAAACCTGCTGAGGGTGCACTCAGTGCCACTGTCCATGGCAGCCACAAAGATGTTAAACAGCCTGGTCTCAGGACTGATCCCTGAGGGACTCCACTCGTCACTGGCCTGCACCTGGACATGGACCATTGACAGCCACCCTCTGGCTGTGGCCATCAAGCCAGCTTTGTGCCCAGCACTGCAGGTAGAGCCAAGAGGCTGAGTTTTGCCCACTTCCCAGCTGCTCTGTCATTGATTTGAGCAGAAACACTTCAAGAAAACCAGAACACGATGCCAAAACATGCTGCTTGTAGCTCACCTGCTGGGAACCCAGCTGAAATGGGTTTCACTCAGCAGGTGTCTTTTAACTGAGCTGTCTGTGCCAAAGGAGAACTATGGCAGGGCTCACGTTGTCAGATGTGCCCTAAACTGGTCGAGATTCCTTGAAATCAGAGTTGTGGAATGGTTTGGGTTGAGAGAGGCCTTTAAAGGTCATCTAGTTCAACCTCCAATCATCAGAGACCAGAGAAACTCTTTCACCTTGTTATAGCTGGTGTGAAAATCACCATCAGAAGCTTCAAGGCTTCACAGAGGTGTGACAAATGTGATGGCTTCGTGGTCACTCGAGTGAGCTCTAGGGTGAAGTGTGGCCATGCAGATCAGCTCTGATTTCCGAGCAGAAGGGAGTTCAGTCACACAGATCACACTGAACCCCAGCATGGTGAGGGTTGGAAGGGACCTCTGGAGGTCATCCAGTCCAACTCCCCTGCTAAAGCAGGGCACCCACAGCAGCTGGCCCAGCAGCACAATGGCCAGGGGGGGCTGGAATCTTTCCAGAGAAGGAGCCTCCCCAGCCTCTCTGGGCAGCCTGCTCCAGGCCTCCAGCACCCTCACACCAAAAAACTTTCTCCTCCTGGGTTCCAGTTTGCGCCTCCTGCCCCTTGTGCTGTCCCTGGGCACCACTGAGCAGAGTCTGGCCCCAGCCTCTTGCCCCCCACAGCTCCTTTAGCTCTTGCTGAGCATTGCTCAGCTGCCCTCTGGGGCTGCTCTTCTGCAGGCTCTCAGCCCCAGGGCTCTCAGCCTTTGCTCCTCACAGAGCTGCTCCAGGCCCCTCAGCAGCTTTGGAGACTCTCTCTTCTGGACTCTCTCCAGTAGTTCCCTGTCTCTCTTGAACTAGGGAGCCCAGAACTGGACTCAGGACTCCAGCTGTGGCCTCACTAGCCAGGAAGAGAAGCTTGTCTGCTCCCAGTCACTCCATCTGCTCCTAACTATACATTTCATAGTTCTCCCATTTCAGTTCTCCTCACCTGCCTTTGGAAAGCAAAATTATATCTCGCCAAGCCTGTATACAGAAGATCAGTGTAGTCTTTGCCCCAGCTAGCTAGCCCAATTGTTGCAGAAGACCACTGTCACACCACCCAGTACCTTCCCAGGCCTAGCTGCAGATGTGTGACCGGTTGAGGCTGTGTAAGAAAGAGACAGTTGCTGAACACTCTGGCTGAATGTTTTTGATATTTGAACAAAACCAAGATAGTCTAAACTAATTTCATTGGTAGATTGTAAAATGCAATTTTAAGTTTGGGTTCTGTTAGTTCAGTCTGTGTCTGGTCTGGGTCAGGCTGGGTGCAGTCTGTGCTTCTCTGTCCTGTGGGCTGGATGGCTTCTCTCTTTCTGAAGCAGGAACGGCCTTGAGTTAACAGCTAACCAGATCAGAAGCTAATCCTTGCATGTGCTTTTGAGCTAACAGATTTTTTCTTCCTTATTGCCTTTCTCTCTCTCTCTAACCTTTTTGGGAAAAAGGGGAGTGGGGAGGGAGAGAGGGGGGTTCAGGGAACCCCCCTGGCCGGCTGGAGGGAAAAGGTTTTTCTGCATTGTGTTCATTGTTGTATTTTCCTGTATCTATTGTAACTATTGTATATTTGTGTACAGATTCATTGCATTCCATTTCTGCCTGTCAATAGAGCTTTCATCTGCTTTTCCGACTGAGCTGGCTGTGGTTTCTTTCCCTGTGTGTGGGGAGGGAACTTTCTCACCCCACCACACACATTTTAATTGGCGCCCAACGCGCGGCTTGTGGATAGTTGCTGTCCAGAAGCAGAGCAAAAGTTGCTTGATTTATTGTCTGCTCAGGTCGGAGTGCAAGGATGAAAGTGTTTTGGCTTTTAGAGCGTCTGTTTTTTTCAGTCTTGGGGTCCTTGTCTATAAGCATGGCCTAGGATTGATTTGCGATCGCTTAGGCAGATACTTGATGTATAAATTGTATTTATGGTTAAGTATAAGATTCAGCTTCTCTATGAGCGGTGCCTGGGATTCTTTTGGCTTAATAGATACAGGAATGTGACCTCAACCACTCTGCCCATAGAGATAAAGGAGTTTAAGATCCCAGTAGGTGAAAGGGTCGTTTTAAATGATGGCTGGGATCCAAAGGTGATTTATGTGATGTGTTTGAATCTGCTGCTGGTGATGGTGATTGCGTACTTGTTATATGCTCTGTACCAGGAGCAGAAAGTATCTAGAGCCTGTTTTGTAATTAGGCGTAGGCCCAAGAGGAGAAAGAACAGCTCTAACTCGACCCCAGAAATATCTAGTGATGAGGAGAATGGAGGATCTGTATCAGTTAAAGAGAAAGCTAAAAACTCCATCGGAAAGGCTGCTCTGAACGGTGCTGTTGGCAGTTCTGGCAATCAGCCAGCTGCAGCGGCAGCGGCAGCGCCTGACATGGCGGCTCCCACGTCCTCGGCAGCCATTAATGCGGCAAAGCCAGTTCCTCCTTCTTCTTCAGCAGGACCGGAAGTGTCCTCCACAGCAGCTGATCCGTCTCAGAACCTGTCAGCTTCTGTTAAGGCAGCTGTAAATTCAAACACAGCTCCAGTTAAGCAGGTAGCTGTTTTAAAGACGAGAGGTGGAAAGACCAAAGCTGATTCAGAAGCTGATGCTGGTGAGGGAACTTCTGCTTTAAGAGACCCTGCTGAGGAGAGGAGAAGATTTGTCTTAAAGATATAGCTGAGTTATTGAGACATCACTGGATGGAGATGCAGGGCAAATTGCTGACAGCAGAACAACTAGAGGTGGTACTCCTGACCTAAAGAGATTCTTAGGAGAGTGACAATAAGATTAATGGGGCAACAAGTTCAGGAAGAGGAGGAAGAGGAGGAGACAGATGATATTCTGGACTGTTCTTCCCCAAGAGAAGAAGCTAAGGATGTGCGTAAAGATTATATCAGGAGATAAGGAGCCAATCCTAGCTTGGCTTGGTAGATGCTACGATACAGTGCTCCAGCTCTAATGGTTGGAGACAAGTCAGCAGCTCAACTAGGAACTCTCTCAAAGGATAATGGAATAGATAGACATCTAGGCAGGACTCTCGTAAGGTTACTCGTGGACACGCCTTTAATGGCAACCCTCATGAGATATCCTTCCCGAGATGATCTCCCATGGAATCCTAAGCCCTGGACTACCACAGAGGAAGAATTAAGCGTCTGAGAGAATTTGCTGTCAGAGAGGTACTCTATGGTGGCCATGAGACTCTGAATCCTGATGAATTCCTGTAGGAACTGGTCTTGCTAAAAAGCTCATCAAACTTGCTCCTCCTAATTATGCAAATATTCTGGCAAGCAGGATTGTGGCAAGAAATTATGGCAGAGCTCCTCCCACGGTTGGCCAATTCACTGATCAAATGAGACAATTGGAGGATAGCATGACACGTGTTTCGTTGGTTTCAGCCATTGAAACTCTGTCTGGTGAGATAAAGAATTGCATGAAAGAGATGAAGGATGAAATTGTAAATTCCATCTCCCAATTGACACAAAGAGATAATTCCAATTCTTCCTCCAGATGGATACAGGTTTCCTCTGTGAGGAACAGACGTCCTCCAAGGATGTCATTCCAAAACAGGTCATTCCAAAACAGATCCAACCAAACAGACCACCAAGGCAGTCACGTGAAGTATTTGGATAACTCTGCGTGATCAGTTTGGTGAGAACATGAACAGATGGGATGGGCAACCAACTGCTAATCTTCTCAGGAGACTGAGGGAACTGCAAAGTGGCAGAACCCGAGGTAGCAATACCAGAAGGGTAGCTGTTACTTCTACAGTTCCCCAGGACAACTCTAGTAGCTCCAACAGTGGCTCCAGTTCTAACACTGCACATGTGCTCATTGCACATGTGGGCATGTTCCCATAACTAGGGGTGCCCTGCCTCCCGCCAGGGAGGAGAGGGGTAACAGAGATAATAGAATCTATTGGGATGTGTACATCCAGTGGCCTGGCACTTCCCAATTTCAGAAGTACAGGGCCTTGGTTGACACAGGGGCTCAGTGCACCATAATGCCATCAAATTATCAGGATCAGAAGCTATAACTATTCTGGGAGTCACTGGTGATCTCAAGAGTAACTAAGGTGGAGGTTGATATAAGTTTAACTGGTAAACAGTGGAGGAAGCATACAGTTGTGACCGGACCTGACGCACCTTGTATTCTGGGAATTGATTTTCTGAGAGAAGGGCGTTTCAAAGACCCTAGAGGTTACAAATGGGCTTTTGGAGTGGCATCTGTAGAAACTGATGGACAAAAACTGAAGCTGTCTGTCAGACCTGAGCTTTCTGATGAATCTGCAGCTGTGGGACAACACAAGATTCAGGACATTAAATTGCCGGTTGCTTCTCAGACTGTGCATCACAGACAATACAGAACCAACCCTGACTCTTTGTTGCCCATTCAGAATCTGATTTGTCAGTTGGAGAGTCAGAAAGTCATCAGCAAAACTCATTCCCCTTTCACCAGTCCAGCGTGGCCTGTGAGAAAGCAGAATGGAGACTGGCGTCTGACGGTCGACTACCGAGCTCTGAATGAAGTAACTCCACCTATGAGTGCAGCAGTGCCAGACATGATGGAACTCCAGTATGAGCTGGAATCCAAAGAGGCCAAAGGGTATGCTACCATAGACATTGCTAATGCCTTCTTCTCTATCCCATAGCAGAGGAATGCAGGCCTCAGTTTGCTTCACCTGGAGAGGAATCCAGTACACTTTCAACAGATTGCCATGGGCTGGATCCACAGCTCCAGCATCTGTCATGCAGTGATCCACGATGCTCTGGAGAGAGGTGGTGCTCCAGAACACATCCAGTTCATCGACGATATCATCGTCTGGGGTAAAACTGCTGAGGAAGTCTTCGAGAAAGGTAACAAAGTCATTGACATTCTTCTGAATGCAGGTTTTGCCATCAAGTGAGACAAGGTGAAAGGACCTACCAGAGAGATCCAGTTTCTGGAGTGCGGTGGCAGGATGGACGCCGACACATTCCAGTGGATGTGGTAAATAGAGTCTCTACCATGGCCAATCCCATGAACAAGCAAGAAACTCTACGTTTCTTGGGAGAGTGGGATTGTGGAGACTGCACATTCCTGGATACAGTCAGATTGTGAAACCTCTGTGTGATGTGACTCGAAAGAGAAACAATTTCCACTGGGGACCTGAACAACAAGCAGCCTTTGACCAGATAAAGCAAGAGGTGGTTCAAGCAATGGGTCTGGGACCTGTCCAAGATGGTCCAGACATTAAGAACATTTTGTACACGGCTGCAAGTGACAATGGTCCAAACCTGGTGCTTGTGGCAAGGAGCTCCAGGTGAGACATGTGGACAACCTCTTGGTTTCTGGAGTAGAGGTTACAGAGGTTCAGAGGCTAATTACACTCCAACAGAGAAAGAGATTCTAGCTGCCTATGAAGGAGTGAAAGCAGCTTCTGAAGTGATTGGAACTGAACTTCACAACTTCTCTTAGCTCCCAGATTCCCAGTTTTGAATTGGATGTTCAAAGGCAAAGGTTCTACACCACATCATGCAGCAGACTCTACCTGGTCTAAGTGGATGGCTCTGATAACACAGAGAGCTCGAATGGGAAATCTTGAAAGACCTGGTCTGGTGGAGGTGATCTCAAGTTGGCCTGAAGTACCACTGTACTAAACCTCCAGAAGAGAGAGTAATTCGTGCTGAGGAAGCTCCTCCTTACAATGACCTTCTGATGATGAAAAGCAATATGCTTGTTCACAGACGGTTCCTGTCGGCTGGTCGGGAACAAGCGAAGGTGGAAGTCTGCAGTGTGGAGTCCAACACGCCGAGTTGCAGAGGCAAAGGATGGAGAAGGAGAATCCAGTCAGTTCGCAGAGGTAAAAGCTGTCCAGCTAGCTCTCGACGTAGCTGAACGTGAGAGGTGGCCAAAGCTTTATCTCTACACCGACTCATGGATGGTAGCCAATGCTCGTGGGGTTGGCTGAAGGACTGGAGAAGGAGATGGTTGGCAGAGAAAAGGAAAGCCTATATGGGCAGCTGACCTGTGGCAGGACATTGCTGATCGAATCGAGAGAATTCCAGTGAAGGTGAGACACATTGATGCTCACATCCCTAAGAGCAAAGCTACTGAGGAACAGCAACACAACCATCAGGCAGATCTAGCTGCAAGAGTTTCTCAAGCAGACATGGACTCTGATCTTGATCTCGACTGGAACACCAAGGTGAGATATTCTTAGCTCGGTGGGCTCACGATTCGTCAGGACATCAAGGCAGAGATGCAACCTACCAGTGGGCACGTGACAGATCCATAGACATTTCCATGGATGCTATCACACAAGTCATCCATGACTGTGACATTTGTGCTGCTATTAAGCAGGCAAGCGACTTAAGCCCTTATGGTATGGTGACAGATGGTCCAGTACAAGTATGGTGAAGCTTGCAGATTGACTACATCACTCTACCACGTTCTCGTTCTGGTAAGCAGTATGTGCTTACTATGGTAGAGGCAAACACTGGCTGGTTGGAAACTTATCCAGTTCCACATGCGACTGCACACAAACCATTCTGGGTCTGGAGAGACAAATCCTGTGGAGACACGGAACTCCAGAGAGGATTGAGTCAGACAACAGAACTCATTTCAAAAACAACCTTGTAAAGGCTGGGCCAAAGAGCACGGCATTGAGTGGATATTCCACATTCCCTACTATGCACCAGCTGCAGGGAAGATTGAACGCTACAAGGGTTTGCTGAAGACCACTCTAAAGCCATGGGGGGGGATCTGTTGAAAAACTGGGAAAAGCATTTAGCACAAGCAACCTGGCTGGTAAATAGCAGAGGTTCAGTGAACTGAGCTGGACGGCACACTCAGATCTGCTGCAGAAAGTAGAAGGTGATAGAGTTCCTGTTGTTAGAGAAAAGAATCTGTTAGGTAAAACTGTTTGGGTTGTTTTCTCCCTCAGGAGAGGCTAAACCTGTCCGAGGGGTGGTTTCACCGAGGAAGGGTCCGGGTCACACTTACTGGATAATGCAAGAGAATGGTGAAATTCAGTGTATTCCCAAAGAAATCTAACTTTAGCTGAAAGAGTTTAATTTCAGAGTGTTGTACAGCTAATCGCGCCCAAAGAAGAATCCTTGAGGAATCCACGGTGCACGAACCCTGAGAGCCCTGAGAGCCATGAGTCAACTGAGAGTCCCTTGATGCTCTCTTCCCTGTTTCCCTGTTTCCCTTTCTTCGCTTTCGTCTGCGAAGAACAAACTGTTTTCCATTTTTCTTGTTTCTTGGACTTCTGAATCATCTACACCTGAGGATAGCCGGAAATGGACTTGGAACTTTGCTTAAATTGTAGATTGTTTTAGGTTGGATGGACAGTATGAACAGCCAATGAAATTGTTTAGAAGAGGTGGATTGTGACCGGTTGAGGCTATGCCTTAAGAAGAGACAGTTGCTGAACACTCTGGCTGAATGGTTTTTGATATTTGAACAAAACCAAGATAGTCTAAACTACTTCATTGGTAGATTGTAGAATGCAATTTTAAGTTGGGGTTCTGTTAGTTCAGTCTGGTCTGGGTTCGGTGGGTGCAGTCTGTGGCTTCTCTGTCCTGTGGCTGGATGGCTTCTCTCTCTCTGAAGCAGGAAAGGCCTTGAGTTAACAGCTAACCAGATAAGAAACTAATCCTTGCATGTGTTTGAGCTAACGAATTTTTCTTCCTTATTGCTTTCTCTCTCTCTCTAACCCTTTTGGGGAAAAAGGGGAGGTGGGGAGGGACAGAGGGGGGTTCAGGAACCCCCCTGGCAGCTGGAGGGAAAAGGTTTTTCTGCATTGTGTTTCATTGCTGTGTATTTTCTGTATCTATTGTAAAATATTGTATATCTGTGTACAGATTCATTGCATCACCATTGATGCCTGTAAATAGAGCTTTCATCTGCTTTTCCGACTGAGCTGGCTGTGGTTTCTTTCCCTGTGTGTGGGGAGGGAACTTTCTCACCCCACCACAAGGTGTCCCTGCTGGCC
>CM037647.1:331123-365249 GCA_015227895.2 Colaptes auratus | reverse complement strand
TTTAGAAAGAGACAGTTGCTGAACACTCTGGCTGAATGTTTTTTGATATTTGAACAAACCAGATAGTCTAAACTAATTTCATTGGTAGATTGTAAAATGCAATTTTAAGTTTGGGTTCTGTTAGTTCAGTCTGTGCTGTCTGGTTCAGGCTGGGTGCAGTCTGTGCTTCTCTGTCCTGTGGGCTGGATGGCTTCTCTCTTTCTGAAGCAGGAACGGCCTTGAGTTAACAGCTAACCCAGATAAGAAACTAATTCTTGCATGTGCTTTTGAGCTAACAGAATTTTTCTTCCTTATTGCCTTTCTCTCTCTCTCTAACCCTTTTTGGGAAAAAGGGGAGGTGGGAGGGAGAGAGGGGTTCAGGGAACCCCCCTGGCCGGCTGGAGGGAAAAGGTTTTTCTGCATTGTGTTCATTGTTGTATTTTCCTGTATATATTGTAAATATTGTATATTTGTGTACAGATTCATTGCATTCCATTCTGCCTGTCAATAGAGCTTTCATCTGCTTTCCGACTGACTGGCTTGCGTGTTTTTTCCCTGTGTGTGGGGAGGGAACTTTCTCACCCCACCACACACATTTTAATTGGCGCCCCAACGCGCGGCTTGTGGATAGTTGCTGTCCAGAGCAGAGCAAAAGTTGCTTGATTTATTGTCTGCTCAGGTCGGAGTTGCAAGATGAAAGTGTTTTGGCTTTTAGAGCGTCTGTTTTTTTTCAGTCTTTGGGGTCCTTATCTATAAGCATGTCCTAGGATTGATTTTGCGATCGCTTAGGCAGATACTTGATGTATAAATTGTATTTATGGTTTAAGTATAAGATCAGCTTCTCTATGAGCGGTGCCTGGGATTCTTTTGGCTTAATAGATACGGAATGTGACCTCAACACTACTCTGCCCATAGAGATAAAGGAGTTTAAGATCCCAGTAGGTGAAAGGGTCGTTTTAAATGATGGCTGGGATCCAAAGGTGATTTATGGATGTGTTTGAATCTGCTGCTGTGATGATGATTGCGTACTTGTTATATGCTCTGTACCAGGAGCAGAAGTTCTAGGCCTGTTTTGTAATTAGGCGTAGGCCCCAGAGGAGAAAGAACAGCTCTAACTCGACCCCAGAAATATCTAGTGATGAGGAGAATGGAGGATCTGTATCAGTTAAAGAAAGCTAAAACTCCATCGGAAAGGCTGCTCTGAACGGTGCTGTTGTGGTTCTGGCAATCAGCCAGCTGCAGCGGCAGCGGCAGCGCCTAACATGGCGGCTCCCACGTCCTCGGCAGCCATTAATGCGGCAAAGCCAGTTCCTCCTTCTTCTTCAGCAGGACCGGAAGTGTCCTCCACAGCAGCTGATCCGTCTCAGAACCTGTCAGCTTCTGTTAAGGCAGCTGTAAATTCAAACACAGCTCCTTTAAGCAGGTAGCTGTTTTAAAGACAGAGGGGAAAGACCAAAGCTGATTCAGAAGCTGATGCTGGTGAGGGACTTCTGCTTTAAGAGACCCTGCTGAGGAGGAGGAGAAAGATTTGTCTTAAAGATATAGCTGAGTTATTGAGACATCACTGGATGGAGATGCAGGCAAATTGCTGACAGCAGAACATAGAGGTGGTACTCCTGACCTTAAAGAGATTTTAGGAGAGTGACAATAAGATTAATGGGGCAACAAGTTCAGGAAGAGGAGGAAGAGGAGGAGACAGATGATATTCTGGACTGTTCTTCCCCAGAGAAGAAGGAATGTGCGTAAGATTATATCAGAGCAGATAAGGAGCCAATCCTAGCTTGGCTTGGTAGATGCTACGATACAGGTGCTCCAGCTCTAATGGTTGGAGACAAGTCAGCAGCTCAACTAGGAACTCTCTCAAAGGATAATGGAATAGATAGACATCTAGGCAGGACTCTCGTAAGGTTACTCTGTGGATACGCCTTTAATGGCAACCCTCATGAGATATCCTTCCCGAGATGATCTCCCATGGAATCCTAAGCCTGGACTACCATAGAGAAGGAATTAAGCGTCTGAGAGAATTTTGCTGTCTAGAGGTACTACTTATGGTGGCCATGAGACTCTGAATCCTGATGAATTCCTGTAGGAACTGGTCTTGCTAAAAAGCTCATCAAACTTGCTCCTCCTAATTATGCAAATTCTGGCAAGCAGTTGTGGCAAGAAATTATGGCGGAGCTCCTCCTACGGTTGGCCAATTCACTGATCAAATGAGACAATTGGAGGATAGCATGACACGTGTTTCGTTGGTTTCAGCCATTGAAACTCTGTCTGGTGAGATAAAGAATTGCATGAAAGAGATGAGGATGAAATTGTAAATTCCATCTCCCAATTGACACAAAGAGATAATCCAATTCTTCTCCAGATGGATACAGTTTTCCTCTGTGAGGAACAGACGTCCTCCAAGATGTCATTCCAAAACAGGTCATTCCAAACAGATCCAACCAAAACAGACCACCAGGCAGTCACGGGAAGTATTTGGATAACTCTGCGTGATCAGTTTGGTGAGAACATGAACAGATGGGATGGCAACCAACTGCTAATCTTCTCAGGAGACTGAGGGAACTGCAAAGTGGCAGAACCCGAGGTAGCAATACCAGAAGGGTAGCTGTTACTTCTACAGTTCCCCAGGACAACTCTAGTAGCTCCAACAGTGGCTCCAGTTCTAACACTGGCACCATGTGCTCATTGCACATGTGGGCATGTTCCCCATAACTAGGGGTGCCCTGCCTCCCGCCAGGGGGAGTAGGGGTAACAGAGATAATAGAATCTATTGGGATGTGTACATCCAGTGGCCTGGCACTTCACAATTTCAGAAGTACAGGCCTTGGTTGACACAGGGCTCAGTGCACCATAATGCCATCAAATTATCAGGGATCAGAAGCTATAACTATTCTGGGAGTCACTGGTGGATCTCAAGAGTTAACTAAGGTGGAGGTTGATATAAGTTTAACTGGTAAACAGTGGAGGAAGCATACAGTTGTGACCGGACCTGACGCACCTTGTATTCTGGGAATTGATTTTCTGAGAGAAGGGCGTTTCAAAGACCCTAAGGTTACAAATGGGCTTTTGGAGTGGCATCTGTAGAAACTGATGGACAAAAACTGAAGCTGTCTGTCAGACCTGAGCTTTCTGATGAATCTGCAGCTGTGGGACAACACAAGATTCAGGACATTAAATTGCCGGTTGCTTCTCACTGTGCATCACAGACAATACAGAACCAACCCTGACTCTTTGTTGCCCATTCAGAATCTGATTTGTCAGTTGGAGAGTCAGAAAGTCATCAGCAAAACTCATTCCCCTTTCAACAGTCCAGTGTGGCCTGTGAGAAAGCAGAATGGAGACTGGCGTCTGACAGTCGACTACCGAGCTCTGAATGAAGTAACTCCACCTATGAGTGCAGCAGTGCCAGACATGATGGAACTCCAGTATGAGCTGGAATCCAAGAGGCCAAAGGGTATGCTACCATAGACATTGCTAATGCCTTCTTCTCTATCCCCATAGCAGAGGAATGCAGGCCTCAGTTTGCCTTCACCTGGAGAGGAATCCAGTACACTTTCAACAGATTGCCAGTGGGCTGGATCCACAGCTCCAGCATCTGTCATGCAGTGATCCACGATGCTCTGGAGAGAGGTGGTGCTCCAGAACACATCCAGTTCATCGACGATATCATCGTCTGGGGTAAAACTGCTGAGGAAGTCTTCGAGAAAGGTAACAAAGTCATTGACATTCTTCTGAATGCAGGTTTTGCCATCAAGTGAGACAAGGTGAAAGGACCTACCAGAGAGATCCAGTTTCTGGAGTGCGGTGGCAGGATGGACGCCGACACATTCCATTGGATGTGGTAATAGAGTCTCTACCATGGCCAATCCCATGAACAAGCAAGAAACTCTACGTTTCTTGGGGATAGTGGGATTGTGGAGACTGCACATCCTGGATACAGTCAGATTGTGAAACCTCTGTATGATGTGACTCGAAAGAGAAACAATTTCCACTGGGGACCTGAACAACAAGCAGCCCTTGACCAGATAAGCAAGAGGTGTTCAAGCAATGGGTCTGGGACCTGTCCAAGATGGTCCGACATTAGAACATTTTGTACACGGCTGCAAGTGACAATGGTCCAACCTGGTGCTTGTGCAAGGAGCTCCGGTGAGACATGTGGACAACCTCTTGGTTTCTGGAGTAGAGGTTACAGAGGTTCAGAGGCTAATTACACTCCAACAGAGAAAGAGATTCTAGCTGCCTATGAAGGATGAAAGCAGCTTCTGAAGTGATTGGAACTGAACTTCACAACTTCTCTTAGCTCCCAGATTCCCAGTTTTGAATTGGATGTTCAAAGGCAAGGTTCTACACCACATCATGCAGCAGACTCTACCTGGTCTAAGTGGATGGCTCTGATAACACAGAGAGCTCGACATGGGAATCTTGAAAGACCTGGTCTGGTGGAGGTGATCTCAAGTTGGCCTGAAGGTACCACTGTACTAAACCTCCAGAAGAGAGAGTAATTCGTGCTGAGGAAGCTCCTCCTTACATGACCTTACTGATGATGAAAAGCAATATGCTTTGTTCACAGACGGTTTCCTGTCGGCTGGTCGTGAACAAGCGAAGGTGGAGTCTGCAGTGTGGAGTCCAACACCCGAGTTGCAGAGGCAAAGGATGGGAAGGAGAATCCTCAGTTTCACAGAGGTAAAGCTGTCCAGCTAGCTCTCGACGTAGCTGAACGTGAGAGGTGGCCAAGCTTTATCTCTACACCGACCATGGATGGTAGCAATGCTCTGTGGGGTTGGCTGAAGGACTGGAGAAGGATGGTTGGCAAAGAAAGGAAAGCCTATATGGGCAGCTGACCTGTGGCAGGACATTGCTGATCGAATCGAGAGAATTCCAGTGAAGGTGAGACACATTGATGCTCACATCCCTAAGAGCAAAGCTACTGAGGAACAGCAACACAACCATCAGGCGATCTAGCTGCAAGAGTTTCTCAAGCAGACATGGACTCTGATCTGATCGTCTCGACTGGAAACACCAAGGTGAGATATTCTTAGCTCGGTGGGCTCACGTTCGTCAGGACATCAAGGCAGAGATGCAACCTACCAGTGGGCACGTGACAGATCCATAGACATTTCCATGGATGCTATCACACAAGTCATCCATGACTGTGACATTTGTGCTGCTATTAAGCAGGCAAAGCGACTTAAGCCCTTATGGTATGGTGACAGATGGTCCAAGTACAAGTATGTGAAGCTTGGCAGATTGACTACATCACTCTACCACGCTCGTTCTGGTAGCAGTATGTGCTTACTATGGTAGAGGCAACACTGGCTGGTTGGAAACTTATCCAGTTCCACCACATGCGCTGCACAACACCATTCTGGTCTGGGAGACAAATCCTGTGGAGACACGGAAACTCCAGAGAGGATTGAGTCAGACAACGAACTCATTTCAAAAACACCCTTGTAAAGGCTGGGCCAAAGAGCACGGCATTGAGTGGATATTCCACATCCCCTACTATGCACCAGCTGCAGGAAGATTGAACGCTACAAGGTTTTGCTGAAGACCACTCTAAAGCCATGTGGGTGGATCTGTGAAAAACTGGGAAAAGCATTTAGCACAAGCAACCTGGCTGGTTAATAGCAGAGGTTCATTGAACTGAGCTGGACCGCACACTCAGATCTGCTGCAGAAAGTAGAAGGTGATAGAGTTCCTGTTGTTAGAGAAAAGAATCTGTTAGGTAAAACTGTTTGGGTTTTTCTCTCCCTCAGAGAGCTAAACCTGTCCGAGGGGTGGTTTCAGCTGAAGTCCGGGTCACACTTACTGGATAATGCAAGAGAATGGTAAATTCAGTGTATTCCACAAAGAAATCTAACTTTAGCTGAAAGAGTTTAATTTCAGAGTGTTGTACAGCTACTCGCGCCCAAAGAAGAATCCTTGAGGATCCACGGTGCACGAACCCTGAGAGCCCTGAGAGCCCTGAGTCAACTGAGAGTCCCTGTTGCCTCTTTCCCTGTTTCCCTGTTTCCCTTTTCTTCGCTTCGTCTGCGAAGAGACAACTGTTTTCCATTTTTCTGTTTTCTCTTGGACTTCTGAAGCATCTACACCTGAGGATAGCCGGAATGGACTATGACTTTGCTTACAAATTGTAGATTGTTTTAGGTGGATGGACAGTATGAACAGCCAATGAAATTGTTTAGAAGAGGTGATTTGACCGGTTGAGGCTATGCCTTAAGAAAGAGACAGTTGCTGAACACTCTGGCTGAATGGTTTTGATATTTGAACAAAACCAAGATAGTCTAAACTACTTTCATTGGTAGATTGTAGAATGCAATTTTAAGTTTGGGTTCTGTTAGTTCAGTCTGGTCTGGGTTCAGGCTGGGTGCAGTCTGTGCTTCTCTGTCCTGTGGGCTGGATGGCTTCTCTCTCTCTGAAGCAGGAACGGCCTTGAGTTAACAGCTAACCAGATAAGAAAACTAATCTTGCATGTGCTTTGAGCTAACAGAATTTTTCTTCCTTAATTGCCTTTCTCTCTCTCTCTAACCCTTTTGGGAAAAAGGGGAGGTGGGGAGGGACAGAGGGGGGTTCAGGGAACCCCCCTGGCCAGCTGGAGGGAAAAGGTTTTTCTGCATTGTGTTCATTGCTGTGTATTTCTGTATCTATTGTAAATATTGTATATCTGTGTACAGATTCATTGCATCAACCATTGATGCCTGTAAATAGAGCTTTCATCTGCTTTTCCGACTGAGCTGGCTGTGGTTTCTTTCCCTGTGTGTGGGGAGGGAACTTTCTCACCCCACCACAAGGTGTCCCTGCTGGCCTACTGCAGGTGGGTTGGACTCAATGACCTTGAGAGGTCCCTTCCACCCAAACCAGGCTGGGGTTCTAAAATTCATTCCAGAAGAAGCATTCAAATAACTGCTGGAGCAAAGAGGAAGCAGCAGCAGGGAGGGGATTGTCCCCTGGGACTCAGCTCTGGGAAAGCCACACCTGGAGTATTGTGTCCAGTTCTGGGCACCTCTGTGGTGGGGTGAGAAAATTCTCCCCCACACACACAAAGAAAGAAACCACAGCTAGCTCAGTCAGAAAAGCAGATGAAAGCTCTATTTACAGGCAGCAATGGAATGCAATGAATCTGTACACAGATATACAATATTTACAATAGATACAGAAACACACAGCAATGAACACAATGCAGAAAAGCCTTTTCCCTCCAGCCGGCCAGGGGGGGTCCCTGAACCTCCCTCTCTCCCTCCCCACCTCCCCTTTTTCCCAAAAAGGGTTAGAGAGAGAGAGAAAGGCAATTAAGGAGAGAAACTCTGATAGCTCAAAGCGTGTGCAAGGATTAGTTTTCTTATCTGGGTAGCTTTGGTAACTCAAGGTGGCTCCTGCCCGGCAAAGCTGCTGCTTCAGAGAGAAACAGGCCCGCATGAACAGAGAGAGAACAGACTGCACCCAGCCTGAACCCAGCCTCAACTGACAGAACCCAAACCCAAAACTGCACTCCACCAATCCACCAAGGAAATTAGTTTAGACTATCTTGGTTTTGTTTAAATATCAAAAACATTCAGCCAGAGTGTTCAGCAACTGTGCCTTCCTTAAAGGCACAGCCTCAACCGGTCACAACCTCAATGCCAGAGAGATGTGGAGGTGCTGGAGCCAGGGCAGAGGAGGGCAAGGAAGCTGGGAAGGGTCTGGAGAATAATCTTGATGGAGAGAGACTGCAGGAGCTGGGGATGGTTGGGTGAAAACAGAGGAGGCTGAGGGGAGACCTCCTGGCTGTCTACCACCACCTGAGAGGAGGTTGTGGAGAGGCTGCTGCTGGTCTCTTCCTCCAGGTAATTCCTGACAAAACAAGAGGGAATGGCCTCAAGCTGCCACTGGGTAGGGTTAGACTGGACAGGAGGAAAAGAATTTCCCCAGCCAGAGTGGTCAGGGTTGGAATGTGCTGCCAGGAGTTGAGTCCCCACCCTGGGTGTGTTTCAGGTGGTTTGGATGTGGTGCTTGGGGACACGGTTAGGGTGACCCTTTATGAGTAGGGTTCTGGGCTGGCTTGTGATCCTGAGGGTCTTTCCAACCTGAATGTTTCTGTGGTCCTGTGATGCTGTGAGGTGACCATAGCCCGGGAGCTCAGAACTGATGGCAGGATGTCTCCTGCTGGCTGCAAGTGCAGGGAGGGTCGGGCAGGCAGGTTATCGTGTTGCCAGGGAAGAGCTCTTGCTCTGCAGCAGGTTGAAGTAGGAGCTCAAGGAGAAGGTTGCTCAGTGGAAGAGATGACAGATTGCACTGGGTTGGGAGGGACCCCCAAGGCCATCTTGCAGTCAGCAGGGACACTGCCAACTGCAGCAAATATTTCCAACAAAGGCACTCCAAGAGTGGAGATAACTTCCCCAGCCCCAGGGAACTGCACGGAGAGAGGAGAGGATCCACTTGGAAGGAAGGAGAGATCAGCTGTGGCAGCAAGAGCACGGAGCTCGGGCAGCAGTGGCTGCTGAACCAAGCTCTTTGCTTGCAAAGTTCTGCTCAGCTCTGGGCTGCAGCCTGAGAGAGAAGAAGGGAAACCAACCCACCTTACCACACCTTGGAACCTCTCCAGAGCAGTTCAGTGCCTTGAGGCTGGAGGAAATGCCTGATGAAGAGCTGCTCAATGTGCATAAAATGTTCACCCTTGAGGGCAGGGCAAAAGGATTTGAGAGGAGATCTGCTTTAGGAATCTGAGCAGCTGAAGGAGAGGCACAGAGCTAGGTGGGACACCAGGAGGCTTTCTGCTCTGGTTAGAAAGGAGAAGTTCTTGTGGCATACTTGGAATGTATGACAGCCTGAGAGCCAAGTTGCTGGGTGGTAGGAACAGACCTCAGCTGAAGAGGAGGATGCAGCCTCTGTGGTGATCTACTCCCACGATGTATTTACAGGCTTGGTAAGGGCAGGCTGCGAGGCCTGTGATGGAGTTGGTGGGAAATGGCTTCTTCTCCCATCCACAGAATCACAGAACCAACCAGCTGGGAAGAGACCTCCAAGATCATCAAGTCCAACTGATCCCCCAACCCTATCCAATCAACCAGACCATGGCACCAAGTGCCTCATCCAGGCTCCTCTTAAACACCTCCAGGGACGCTGCCCCCCCACCTCCCTGGGCAGCACATTCCAGAGGCAATCTCTCTGCCTGTGAAGAACTTCCTTCTAACATCAGCCTAAACCTCCCCTGGCACAGCTTGAGACTGTGTCCTCTTGTTCTGCTGCTGGCTGCCTGGCAGAAGAGACCAACCCCCACCTGGCTACAACCTCCCTTCAGGTAGCTGCAGAGAGCAATGAGGTCTCCCCTGAGCCTCCTCTTCTCCAGGCTAAGCAACCCCAGCTCTCTCAGCTCTCCTCACAGGGCTGTGCTCCAGACCCCTCCCCAGCCTTGTTGCCCTTCTCTGGACACCTTCCAGCAGCTCAACATCTTTCCTGAACTGAATCCATTCCTGTCTCTATGCTTGCATCTCGAAAGAAGAACTCTTGAAGGTTCAGGGACAGGCTGTGCCAGTGTCCCGGAAGATGAGCCGCCGGGGCAGACGGCCAGCCTGGTTGGTCAATGAACTCTTAATAGAACTAAGGGAAAAAAGAGGGTGTACCATCTCTGGAAGAAAGGGGAGGCAACCCATGGAATGTTTAGGGATGTTGCTAGGACATGCAGAAAGAAAATTAGGGAGCAAAAGCCCATTTAGAACTTAGCCTGGCCTCTGCTGTGAAGGACAACAAAAAGTCCTTCTATAAATACATCAATAGCAAGAGGAAGGCAGGACAACCTCCACTCCTTGGTGACACGGAGGGGAAAGTTGTAACAAAGGATGAGGAAAAGGCAGAGGTGCTTAACACCTTCTTTGCCTCAATCTATCCTAGCATGGCAGAACATCTTCCAGACAGCTGGCCTGCAGAGCTGGCAGAAGGAGCCAGGGAGCTGCATGGTTTCCCGCTGCTCCAGGAGGTAGTTAGAAATCTTCTGAGCCGCTTGGACCCCCACAAGGCCATGGGACCGGATGGGATCCATCCTAGGGTGCTGAGAGAGCTGCAGATGAGCTCCAAGCCACTCTCCATCATTTTTCAGCAGTCCTGGCTCACTGGAGAGGTCCCAGAAGACTGGAAGCTGCCAACGTGGTGCCCATCCACAAGCAGGGCCGGTTGGATGAGCCAGGGAATTATAGGCCTGTCAGCCTGAGCTCAGTGCCAGGCAAGATTATGGAACAGGTCATCTTGAGTGCGATCATGCAGCACTTACAGGATGGCCAAGGGATCAGGCCTAGCCAGCATGGCTTTAGGAAGGGCAGGTCCTGCTGACCACCTGATCTCCTTCTATGATCAGGTGACTGCCTGGTTGATGTGGGGAGGCCTGTGGATGTGGTCTGCCTGGACCTCAGCAAGGCCTTTGACACCGTCCCCCACAGCAAACTCCTGGCCAAGCTGGCAGCCCATGGCTGGGATGGGAGCACACTGCGTTGGGTTAGGAACTGGCTGGAGGCTGAGCCCAGAGAGTGGTGGTGAATGGTGCCACAGCCAGCTGGCAGCCAGGCACTAGTGGTGTGCCCCAGGGATCGGTGCTGGGCCCCATGCTCTTCAACATCTTTATTGATGATCTGGATGAGGGCATCGAGTCCATCATCAGTAAATTTGCAGATGACACCAAGCTGGGGGCAGGAGTTGATCTGCTGGAGGGCAGAGAGGCTTTGCAGAGGGACCTCGACAGGCTGGACAGATGGGCAGAGGCCAAGGGCAGGTGATTTAACACATCCAAGTGCCGGGTTCTGCACATTGGCCACAACAACCCCATGCAGTGCTACAGGCTGGGGTCAGAGTGGTTGGAGAGCGGCCAGGCAGAGAGGGACCTGGGGGTGCTGGTTGATTGTAGGCTGAACATGAGCCTGCAGTGTGCCCAGGCAGCCAAGAAGGCCAATGGCATCCTGGCCTGCATCAGAAACAGTGTGGCCAGCAGGAGCAGGGAGGTCATTCTGCCCTGTACACTGCACTGGTTAGGCCACACCTTGAGTACTGTGTCCAGTTCTGGGCCCCTCAGTTTAGGAAAGATGTTGTCTTGCTGGAAGGTGTCCAGAGAAGGGCAACAAAGTTGGTGAGGGGTTTGGAAGACAAGCCCTATCAGGAGAGGCTGAGGGAGCTGGGGTTGCTTAGCCTGGAGAAGAGGAGACTGAGGGGTGACCTTATTGCTCTCTACAACTACCTGAAGGGAGGTTGTAGCCAGGCAGAGGTTGGTCTCTTCTCCCAGGCAGCAGTACCAGAACAAGAGGACACAGTCTCAGGCTGCGCCAGGGCAGGTTTAGACTGGATGTTAGGAAGAAGTTCTATACTGAGAGAGTGATTGCCCACTGGAATCAGCTGCCTGTGGAAGTGGTGGAGTCACCTTCATTGGAGGTGTTCAAGAAGAGGCTTGATGGGTGCTTGGTGCCAGGTTTAGTTTTTTTAGTTGTTTAGGTGGGTTGTATTGTACTGTATTGTACTGTATTGTACTGCATTGTATTGTATTTAGGTGGGTTGGATTGGTTGATGGGTTGGACGTGATGATCTTGAAGGTCTCTTCCAACCTGTTGTATTGTATTGTATTGTATTGTATTATAAACAGTCCAGCCCTGTTGCCAAAGAGCTGACACTTGGTCTTCAGCCAGAGGGAGGGGAGCAAAGTCCTTGTCAAGGATGTGAACTTCCTCCATTGCCAGGCAGCAAGCAGTGCTGGTGTGTCACACCAACCACTGGGCACTGTAGGCCACACCAAAGCTTCCTTCATAGTATCATAGTATCATAGTATCATAGTATCAGTCAGGGTTGGAAGGGACCACAAGGATCATCTAGTTCCAACCCCCCTGCCATGGGCAGGGACACCCCACACTAGATCAGCCTGGCCAGAGCCTCATCCAGCCTGGCCTGAAACACCTCCAGGGACAGGGCCTCAACCACCTCCCTGCAGAACCCATTCCAGGGCTTCACCACTCTCATGGGGAAGAACTTCCTCCTCACCTCCAGCCTCAATCTCCCCACCTCCAGCTTCAGTCCATTCCCCCTAGTCCTATCACTGCCTGAGACCCTGAGCAGTCCCTCCCCAGCCTTCCTGTAGCCCCCTTCAGATACTGGAAGGCCACAATGAGGTCACCTGGGAGCCTTCTCTTCTCCAGCCTGAACAGCCCCAACTCCTTCAGTCTGTCCTCACAGGAGAGGTGCTCCAGCCCTCTGCTCCTCCTCCTGGCCCTGCTCTGGACACCTTCCAGCACCTCCAGATCCCTCTTGTCATAGGGGCTCCAGAACTGGAGGCAGTACTCCAGGTGGGGTCTCCCTAGGGCTGAGCAGAGGGGGAGAATCCCCTCCCTTGCCCTGCTGGCCACACTTCTCCTGCTGCAGCCCAGGCTCTGATTGGCTTTCCGGGCTGCAAGTGCACCCTGAGAGCTCCTGGGGAGCTTCTCCTCCCCCAGCACCCCCAAGGCTCTCTCCTCTGGGCTGCTCCCCAGCCAGTCCCTGCCCAGTCTGCATTTGTGCCTGGGGTTGCCTCCACCCAGCTGCAGGACCCTGCCCTTGGTCTTGTTGAAGCTCCTGAGGTTGGCCTGTGCCCACCTCTCCAGCCTGTCCAGGTCCCTCTGGATGGATCCCTTCCCTCCAGCTGTCTGCTGCACCACACAGCTTGGTGCCATCAGCAACCTTGCTGAGGGTGCACTCAGTGCCACTGCCCATGGCACCCACAAAGATGTTGAACAAGCCTGGTCCCAGGACTTCCCACATTACTGAGCTTGGCTGCAAACTGTTTCAGGTGCATCCCTCTGGAAGAAGCAGTGGAGATTCCAAAGTGTGGAAATGTCAGGAGAATGAATGTTTCCCCGATGGGAAACATTCACTTGCTGCTTGCCCAGACAATAGCAGATGTGCGTTGGGCAGAGCCACTGGCAGGACTCTGGGAAGGTGCAAAGATAACCTTGCTCAGGGGACTGCAGCTGGCCTACAGCAATGGCCCAAGGGCCCAGCCAGCAGCCTTCAGGACAGGATCATTTCCAGCCATCAGATACTCCAGGGAGGGAGGATGGTGAGACAATGGAATCACCACCTGTTTCCTGATGTGCAATGAGTGTGTGGGTAGGGTAGATGGAGCAGGAGGAGGTGGAGGCCTCTCCCTCTCCATCCAGACCCTGCCCAAACTCACCTGAGTACACAGAAAGGTTTCCTGGGGAACGATACCTGGACAAAGATGGTTTCCCAGAACGATATCCTGGGGAACAACACCTGGACACTTGCCTGAGGACTAAAAAACTGTATAAAAGACTGGAGCCACTACTGGCTGAGAAGAAGAAAACTGAGGAAGAAAACAGGGGAAGAACACTGGAGAAGCAAAATGCAGCAGCACCCGCTGGAAAGCTCACGGCCAACACAGAGGATCCTGGGCTCTGCAAACCCTCTCTCCGTGCCCTAAGTTCCGCCTGCTGCAACTCATGGAGCTGAAGAAGCTGCCCAGAGGACCACATCCCTTCTACAGCCAAAGCCTCAGCACCCTTCCTCTACAGACCCAACATCTCCTGCAGCACCTTTCCTCCACAGACTCAAACTGTCTTGGGGGGTGAGGGGTGTGGTAATAGAATTCCTTTCCTCTTCTCTCTTCTCTCTCTATTTTCTCTCTCTCCCCTTCCAATCCATCCACTTTATTTATGTCCATCCACTGTATTTATGTAATCAATAGTCTAGCTGTTGCTATTTTGGCCTCGTTGGTGCCTCTCATTTCACAACATGGGAATAGTAATTAAAAACCTGAATCTCTTTCCCTCTCCGGATCGAGACAGGACTCCCCTGGAAATGCTTTTGTCTGGTGTCTCTCAGGCACTTGGACTTGTCCCCTGAAGGAACCTGCAGCTTTTCAAAGCTTAGCACACACTGGCACTGTGGTGACAGCCACAGGAATATGGAACCACAGAACGGTGAAGGGGTGAAAAGACCTTTAGGATCATCCAGTGCAACCCTTAACCCCTCACTGCCAGGTCACCACCAACCCCTGGCCCTCAGCACCACATCTGCACAGCTTTGAAACCACTCCAGGGATGGGGACTGCACCACTGCCCTGGGCAGCCTGGGCCAGGCCTGGACAACCCTTCTGGGGAAGAAATTCTTCCTCATGCACAACATAAACCTCCCCTGGGGCAACTTACAGCCTCTGCATCTCATTCTGTCACTTGTTCCTTGGGAGAAGAGACCAACCCCAACCTGGCTCCAGCCTCCTCTCAGGGAGCTGTAGAGAGCAAGGAGCCTCAGCCTCATTTTCTCCAGCCTGAACACCTCCAGCTCCTTCAGCTGCTCCTCCCCAGCCCTGCTCTCCAGACCCTTCCCCAGCTTGGTTGCCTTTCTCTGGCCCTGCCCCAGCTCCTCAATGTCCTTCCTGGAGTGAGGGCCCAGAACTGAAGCCAGGATGTGGCCTCCCCAGTGCCAGGGGCACAGTGTGTCACACACTGCTGATTCTCTGACACTCCCTGTGGGTAGTGTTTTATACATGACCTGAGCAGCTTGGCTGCAGAGGCAGCCCCTGGTCCCCCATTTCCTTATGGAACAGCCAGAGGTTTGGGTGAGCTTTGGGCACCACTAAGATTACTCTTCCTTGCTGAGTGCTCTTAGGAAAAGGAGCGAGAAGCTCAGCCCTGAGGCTTGCTGCCTGACTCAGCTGAGAGGGGAGGGGACGTTTGCTCTGGCAGAGCATCCTTTCCAGCCTCAGGAGGTTCCTCAGGACAAGAGCTTTGCTCTCAGAGAGTTTTATGGGGGGGAAAAAAATACCTCCCTCAGCCTTTCTTCCAGCTGTTTCCAGAAATTAAACATGTCTGGAGCAGAGTGTGTGCAAGGCAAGGACACAGAGCTCGAGAGTAACACAGTCCTCGCCTCGTGCAGGGATTCACAGCCAGCAAGGCCGAGGCCAAGATGGTTTAGGGTTACTGACAGGAACTTAGAAATACTGGGGAGACCTTATAGCAGCCTTCCAGTACCTGAAGGGGGCCTACAAGAAAGCCAGGAAGGGACTTGACAAGGAGTTGTAGTGACAGGATGGGAAGGAATGGATTGAAGCTTGAGGAGGGGAGATTGAGACTGGAGGGTAGGAAGAAATTCTTTGCAGTGAGGCTGGGGAGAGCCTGGCACAGGCTGCCCAGGGAGGCTGTGGCTGCCCCCTCCCTGGAGGTGTTCCAGGCCAGGCTGGATGAGGCCTTGAGCAGCCTGTGCTGGTGGGAGCTGTCCCTGCCCCTGGCGGGGGGGTGGCACTGGATGATCTCTAAGGTCCCTCCCAACCCATGCTGTGAATCCCTGAATTAAAAAGCAGGGCCCCAAAAGAGGAAGTTGGGGCAGAGTTTTGTTTGATGCATCTCACACAACTTGTTCTGTCCCAGGGCTTTTACTGCTGCTGTCTTAGTGCCAGCAGGAGAAACCAGAGGTCATGGCATGGGCTAGGCTGGGTTGGAAGGGACCTTTCAAGCTCATCTAGTCCAACGCCCCTGCAGCCGGTCCCAAACCATTCAGTGACTCTGGATCTGTGCTGGCACGTGTCAGGCCTTTCAGAGGAGGTCATTAATGCATGCTGGGGGCAAAGCACAGGAGGTTTATTCTCCCAGAGCCTGGGGCATAGTCTACTGATGGTGAAGGAAATGAAATCCTGTTAAAAGCTCAGCAGTTCTGTTCAGCCTTTGAAGCATCTTCCCAGGAGACAGTAATAACTCAGCAGAGAACTCTGGAGGCTGAGGGTGGTTTCAGGTGAGTCTCCACTGTCCTGAGTGTTCAGTGGCCTTGGCTGATCTGGGCAATGCCAAAACCAAGAGGTGAGGCCACAAGCAGAAGGACTCTCTAGCCCTCCTGAGCCCTGTGTCCAGCTCCCTCTCGATGCTGTGCTGGTAAAGCTTTTGGTATCAGAGGACTGATGTGAGGACAGAAACTGCATCTCTAATGAGCACTCTAAAAACAGGAGTTCAAGAGCAATCTCCTGCATTTAGCTGTGACAAACCCTAACCTGCAGTGCAGCTGAGAGCCATCCAAGGCTGAACTCACAAGGCACATGAGAGCCATCCAGTTTCACAGGATTACAGAACTGTCAGGGTTGGAAGGGACCTCAAGGATCATCCAGTTCCAACCCCCCTGCCATGGGCAGGGACACCTCACACCACAGCAGGCTGCTCACAGCCACCTCCAGCCTGGCTGCAAACACCTCCAGGCAGGAGGCTGCCACCACCTCCCTGGGCAGCCTGGGCCAGGCTCTCACCACCCTCCTGGGGAACAACTTCTTCCTAATGGCTAATCTAAATCTCCCCTCCTCTAGTTTTGTTCCATTCCCCCCCAGTCCTATCACTCCCTGACACCCTAAAAAGTCCCTCCCCAGCTTTCTTGTAGCCCTCTTCAGATCCTGGAAGGCCACAAGAAGGTCTCCTTGGAGCCTTCTGTTCTTCAGACTGAACAAACCCCAGGCACCAGAAAGGTCATATCCAGGGTGAAGATGGGAAGTGAGTGAGAGGAAAGGGATGGGTGGCAGGTATTGTGAAAGAGCAAGGGGGGAAATCTTCCTCTGCTGCTGTTGAATGTTCTGCATACAGGGCTGTGACTCCTCACCCTGTGATAAAAAGTCCTGAGTTCTACTGAAGGAGATCAAGAACAACTTCCACTCTTGTTTAACGTGAAAGGTGTCAGCATGCAGCCACGAACTGTGCAGTCACAGAATGCCTTGGCTTAAGAAGGAACCTCTCCAGCTCACCCAGTCCAAGCCCCCTGCAGCCAGCAGGGACAGCTGCAACTAGAGCAGGGTGGTCACAGCCCCAGACAAGCTGACCTGGGATGGTTCCAGCCATGGGGCATCTCCCACCTCTCTGGGCAACCTGGGACAGGCTCTCACCACCCTCAGCATAAAAGATTCCTTCTTCTCTCCAGCCTAAATCTCCCTCTCTCACTCAGTTCAAACCATCACTTCTTGTCCTGTCACAACAGGCACTGGTCAAAAGTCTGTCCCCAGCTCCTTTCAGCACTGCAAGGCCACCAGAAGGTCTCCCTGGAGCCTTCTCTTCTCCAGGCTGCCCAAGGCCAACTCTCTCAGCCTGGGTCCCAGCAGAGGGCTTCCAGCCCTGCCAGCACTGCCATGGCTCTGGCTCTGCTCCAACAGGTCCCTGGCTGTGCTGTGCTGAGGGCTCCAGATCTGCCCCAGCACTGCAGAGCACAGCAGAGGGAAGAATCCCCTCCCTGCCCCTGCTGCCCACACTCTGGGGATCAGCCCGGGACAGGCTGGGGCTGGGCTGGCAGCGCTGGGTGCTCTTCACCAGGCACCCCCAAGGCCTTCTGTACAGGACTGCTCTCCATCCATTCTCTGTCCATCCTGGATTTGTGCTTGGGATTGCCGACCCCGGTGCAGAGCCTTGCACTTTCCTGTGCTGAAGCTGATGCCCCAGCTGTGCAGCCTGCCCAGGCCCCGCTGGGTGACCTCCCTTCCCTCCGGCGCATCGACCACACCACCCAGTTCCTCAGACGCCACTGCCCACCTGTGCTTGCCCTCGAAGGAGGGGACAACAGCTTCTGCACAGCAAGCAAATCACTTGGCATGTCATTCAGCAAACAGCTGGCTGACTTGGGCAGCACCTTGCTCCCCACTTGCTCTCACCCTTCCATTCCCCAGAGATCAGTGTTCTTTGTGGCTTTGTGCCTCTGAGTTCAGCACCTTTGTGGTTCTGAAGTACAAACAGCTGCATAAAGATTATTCATAGCATTAGCAGTGGGAGGAGGGAAAAAAAATCAAGTAGATTCAGGTTGTTCCACATAAATGACCAGGGAATAAATAGCAGCCCCCTGGGTGACCAAGGGAAATACCACAGCAGCCTTTCCTGGCACTGTGGGCAAGCCAGGACTGCCCCACAAGGGCTCACTCACTGTGCCAAAGCTGCCCCAGGCCAAGGCTGCAGTGAAAGGGCCTCCTGGGTTTGTTACTGGGGAAGATTTTACCCTAAGAGCCTTTTGTACCTCCTGAGACCTACAGAATTCAACTTCTTTCTCCACTTTCTTCCTCACTCTTTTTCTGGCCAGAACTCAGAGCTGGGAAGCTGCCAGGATCCTGAGTTGGGAACTTCCCAGGATCCAGACTTGGGAATCTGCCTGGGATCCAGAGCTTAGAAACTGCCTGAAAATCCAGAGCTGGGAATTCCCAGCAGCCAGAACTGGGAACTGCCCAGGAGTCAGAGCTGGGGGTCTGCCTGGGACCAGAGTTGGGGAACTGCACAGGAGCCAGAGCTCAGGATCTGCTTGAGACCCAGATCAGGGAACTGCCCAGGAACCAGAGCTTGGGTGCTGTCTGGGATCCAGAGCTCAGGAAGTGCCTGAAATCCAGAGCTGGGAACTGCCCAGGAGCCAGAGCTGGAGAACTGCCTGAAGTCCAGTCAGAAACTGCCCAGAAGCCAGATCTCAGGATCTGCTTGGGATCCAGAGCTGGGACCTCCCTAGGGACCTGGGGGTACTGGTTGACAGCAGCTGAACATGAGCCAGCACTGTGCCCAGGTGGCCAAGAAGGCCAAGAGCATCCTGACCTGCATCAGGAAGAGTGTGGCCAGCAGGAGCAGGGAGGTCATTGTGCCCTGTGCTCAGCACTGCTGAGGCCACACCTTGAGTCCTGTGTCCAGTTCTGGGCCCCTCAGTTCAGGAAAGATGTTGAGTTGCTAGAAGGTGTCCAGAGAAGGGCAACAAAGCTGGGGAGGGGTCTGGAGCACAGCCCTGTGAGGAGAGGCTGAGGGAGCTGGGGTTGCTTAGCCTGGAGAAGAGGAGGCTCAGGGAAGACCTTCTTGCTCTCTGCAACTGCCTGCAGGGAGGTTGTAGCCAGGTGGGGGTTGGCCTCTTCTGCCAGGCACCCAGCAGCAGAACAAGAGGACACAGTCTCAAGCTGTGCCAGGAAAGGTTTAGGCTGGAGGTAATGAAGTTCTTCCCAGAAAGAGAGATTGCCTCTGGAATGTGCTGCCCAGGGAGGTGGTGGAGTCACCATCCCTGGAAGTGTTTAGGAAGCCATGGTTTAGTTGATTAGATGGTGTTGGGTGACAGGTTGGACTTGATGATCTCGGAAGGTCTTTTTCAACCTGGTTAATTCTGGATTCTGGATCCGTTTCCTCCACTCTATTTGATTGCTCTTTATGTCCTTACAGCTGCTTTCAGCCTTCTTTCCCAGCCCCGAGGTCTCCTCCTTCATTTCTATCTCTTCCTCTTTGGGAAGCAGAGGGCTTCATGGGGAGCAGCTGTTACCCTCCTGGGGGCCAGCCCAGGGCTCACCCCGGCACCAAGATTAAACTGCGCGGCTCTGCGGCCAGGCTCAGCAAACGCCGGCCGCGCAGGCGCAGAACCCGGCGCCTCCGGTCGCTGCTTCCCGCTCCACGCTGCGGGGCAGCCGGAGCCGCGGCGGAGCAGCTGAGGGGCCGCGGAGTGCGCTCGTAGCTGGGCTCTGGCCACGGCGGGTCCCGGCTGTGGGACTCGGCAGCTGCAGCCTCCCCGTGCGGACCCGGGAGCCGCAGTACCGCAGCCGCCCGGCTGGCAGCAGCGCGTCTGGAGCACCGCCGGCAGCAATGGGGGCGTGGGCTGGCAGGAAGGTCGGAAGTGACGTCATCACGCCGCGCCGGATAGCGTCATGGCTGCTGCGGGCTGCTCGGACTCCCCCGCGGAAGCACGGGCGGAAGTGACGTCTGACGGCGCCCACGGCGGCGCCCTGCCAGGAGGCTTTGGGGTATTTCCTGGCGGCCTTCAGCTCTCTCTGGCCAAAACAGTTCCTTGTCTGCACCCGAGCACACGAGAGCCCTGCTGCTGATCCACTGGTAGGGCATTCTCAGTCTGTCGCCAAGAGACTTCGTCAGTGCCAGGCTGAACACCCCGCCCCAAGATGCCTGCCCCGAGAGCACGCCAGAGCCTGCGTGCAGATCCCTGCCTGCTCCAGAGGCACCATTGCCCTTGCTGACACCATTGCCCTTGCTGACACCATTGCCAGCGCGACAGCAACGGCAACCCCCAGCCAAAACGCGGTGAGCTGATGCCAGTGCGGGAAGCTGCTTGGGAAGCTGGAGGCAGCAGTGCAAGGAAAGCACAGCAGAGCTGAGCGCCTGCAGCTGGCGAGACACAGGGATGGAGCCACAGCTCCAAACAGCTCTGCCTGTGGAGCTGCACCGTGAATATCTGCCACGGGGCGGCAGGCCCCGCACCGGCTGCTGCTCTTGACAGGGTGTGACAGCAACGGCCACTGAGTCTCAGCAGACCCTGAAGAGCATGTCCTTGCGATGGATACTGCTTGGAGTGCTGAACTGGAGACTGACATTTCCTACCTGTCATTAGCCTGGATTCACCAAACGTTGCTGTTGGAACCAAGAGGCTACCCTTGATAGCAAATGAGTTTATCCAGTCTTTTATTGCAGCCCTGGGGTACACAGGAATGTCTCTTCCCCAGAAACCATTATCCTATCCCCACCTATCCCTGGTGCTCATACCTTATTCAGAGCTATTGGAACCTCATAGTCCCTTGAGGTTATCTGGTGTCCATGGTCCTTTTCACCTCCAAATGGGCAGGGCCTGCATCTTCTCCCACCCCTGTCCTTGGGCTGTCAGTCAGCTGCTTGCCTTATCAAGGCTTTGTCTCTCAGCTCCCACTCCTTAAATTCTTCTGTTAAGCAAAGCTCTCAGCTGGTGACCAGCTCCACAAGGTCCCCCAGTCTGCAGAGGCTGAGCCTTGCACAGTTCAGTTACCTCCCTTTGGAATCACACAGCTACAAAATTCAGCACTTTCCTGATAAATACCAACATATTTTCTGTTTCCCTCTTTCAGAGAGGTCAATGGAGTGGAGGAGCAGTCAAGTGCAGTGCAGACACTGACAGTGACAGAACCTTCAGCCACTCAGGAGCCCTTTTCAAGCTGCTCCTGGAGGTGCACACATCCATAGTGAGGCTGGGAAATCCTTGACTGGGCCAGTTCAGCCTGGGCTTCATGCAGCACCCCTGTGCTTGAGCCAAGGTAGGGAAAGCACTGAGGCAGCCAGGGGAAAACAGTTCCCAGCACAGCCAAGTCTGTTTGCCCTCTTCCAGGCACAGGCCTTGCTGCCTGCAGTGCCCAAGGCCTGTCAGCAGCTGTCAAGCCTTGAGATGGGCAGTTTCAGGTTTGGCTGTTTCTGCAGCACATTCCAAGGTAACAGAGCCCAAGGAAGTAGAGCAGAGTCACCTTTGGTGTCCCTTCTGCTAATGCAGGCACTTGGGGTGCTGAAACTGCCTGCCCTGACACGGAGGTTGTGACCAAATGCTGTGTCTAGGCAGCCAGGAGCAGCCCCTTGGCCTGCAAGCAGCTGCCCACAAGGACTCCAGAAATGGCTTTGGTTGCCTCCAAGTGCCCACCCATCACAGGCCTGTCCTGCCTGCCAGGGGCAGCTTGGTGGTCCTGGTGGCACCAGCAGCATGGGGCTCAGGTGTGCCCGTGTCATCCCAGCAGGGAGGGAGGTGGGCTTGGTCCCCAAAGGTCTGGGGACCCCATGGCAGCTGGCAGGGCACGTGGCTGGGCTGCTGGTAGCAGGTACTGCCAGTGCCAGCATTCACCAAGGCTTCTCAGACTGCATCCTCAAGCTGGGGCAGACATGGCCACGTGTGAGGAGGAGGATGGCATCGAGCTGCACGGAGTCTGTGGGTGAGTTTGGCACCATGCTGGGATAGCCTGCAGGTGCCAACCCATAGAGGCACTAGCTGCATCCCTCCCTCCCTTCCTCCCCTCCCCTCCCTTCCCTTTTCCCTCTTTCCCTTCCCCTTCCCTTTCCCTTTCCCTTTTCCCTTTTCCCTTCCTTCCTCCCTTTTCACGTCCCTTTTTCCTTTTCCTTTTTCCCTTCCTTCCCCTTCCCTTTCCTTCCCTTCCCTTCCATGCCCTTCCCTTCCCTTCCCTTCCCTTCCCTTCCCTTCCCTTCCCTTCCCTTTCCCTTCCCTTCCCTCCCTTCCCTTCCTTCCCCTCTCCCTCCCTCATTCCTTCCCCCCCAGGGGCAGGAGGAGCTGAGCAGAGCGGGAAGGGTCCCGCTGGGGCAGGTGTCCCCAGCTGGCACCATGGCAGCGCCGCAGCATCGCAGGGTGCCGGGAGCGAGGCCGGGCCCGGGACAGAGCCCGAGAGCGAGCAGGGCAGAGCCTGGGTGCCCGGAGAGCGGCGCAGGCAAGCGAGGCCTGCCCTGGGCTGGCAGCGGCCCCGGGCGCTGCTCCCCACCCGGGCTGCCCCTTGGAGCGGGCAGCACAGACTGCGGGGGGGCTATGGGCTGAGGGGGGCTGAGCTGGGGGCTGAGCTGGGCACGGCCCAGCCCCCTCCCGCCCCAGCCGCTACCGGAGCCGCTCGGAGCCGGGCGGGAGCCCATCGCAGCGCTGCCAGCCCCGTGGCAGCGCCAGCGGAGCCGGCGTGGGGGAGCGGCGGGACCCGGGCCGGCTGCCCCCCGCCCTGGAAGAGGCTGTCCCGAACGGGGGCGAGGAGGAGGTTCCGGGGTGGGCTTTGGGGTGCCCAGGCTGCCGTCCAACCTCCCGGGGCCGGACCGTGCGTCTGTGCCCGGCGGCTGCTGCGGAGCCGGCCGTGCCCCCACGCCGCCCCCTGCCCCGGCACCGCGGGTCCCTCCGGCTCACTTAAGCGCTGCTGCTGCAAGGCTAAGCCTGGGCAGAAGCTAAAGGCCAAGAGCTGCTTTCGTTGGCAGTAGGGCAAGAGATGAGTCTCAGTCTTGTGTTTGCTGAGCAGGCTTCATTCTAAAGCATGAGCGAGGACAAGCCCCACGGCACGCAGCCGTTAGGCAGGCAAGGGGGCAAGCAGCTGCGGTGCAGGTCAGTGCTAAACCCGGCTGCTTTCACTGAGTGAAGTCTGGCAGCCAGGCAGTTTCAGGGTGCCAGGAAGCCTCAACCTTCAGGTGTAGCACCTGGTGATACTGGTGGCAGGGCTGTGACTGTTGTGCTCTTCCACATCCTGCTACACCTGTCCAGTTTCATCAGCAGAGCAGCCACGAGAAATACTGATGACTGCACAAAGTCTTCCTGGTGAAGTTATCCCCAAGGGCAAGGGCAGGGGATGCTTGGTGACGTTTGCTGGAGTTGTTGTCTTGCTTTTTGTCATCAGACCTGCTGTCTGCAGTTGCAATGGAGAGGATTTTCAGTGATGCAGACAAGTCGATTCCTGCTGTTCCCCAGCGTGCAGGCTTCCAGCCAGGGGAGAGTCACCCATAGAGGCATGGAAGAGCTGCTGCGAGGCCACATTCAGATCCCTCCTGGTCCACTGCCCTCAGCACCTGACAGCGGAGGGGCTGGAGCAGGACAGGGCCAGGCCCCCCAGCTGTGCCGCGGTGCCAGCACACAATGGGTCACCGGCCCGGCGACCAAGCCCTGACAAGTCCCACCCCTTGGCACTGCAGCCAATCAGCAGCGCCGCTGCGCCTCAGCCTGTTGCCGGACACTGAGTGCGAGGGACGAAGAGGAGGAGAGGAGGAGGAGGAAGGTGCTCAGTAGCCCGGGACGGCTGAGTCGAGGCCACCGAGCGTGGCCACATCGTGCGCAGCATGCGGAGGCTGAAGGAGCTGGAGGAGGGGCTGGCGCCGGCAGCCAAGAGGGCCGGCTGGGGCGGGTGAGAAGGGGCTCAGGGCTCGCCCAAGCAGGTGTGGCAGCAGACGGCAGAGTCTGAGCCTGCCAGTCGTGGCAAGGGGGAGCAGCCCTGGGGAAGCATCTGCAGCCGGGGGTCAAGGCTGCCAGCCACACACGGCAGCCCCAAGGAGGAGCTGACCAGCAAGCAGGGTAGGTAGAGAGGGCCGAGGGGGCTGCTGGTGCTCCTGAGCCTGTGGCTCACCGCCCCTCTCCCTGCAGGCGGTGACCAAGCCCCGGCAGCAGGAGGGGACGGGGTCCCCGTGCCCCGAAGCTGCCTCCCCCGCGGGGCGCCGTCCCTGCGGTGGAGCGGCTCTGCGGGGTCGGTGCCGGGTGCACAACCTGGGGCTCAGCTGCTTCCTCAACGCCACGAGCAGTGCCTGACCCAAACGGCGCCGCTCGCCAACTACCTGCTCTCCGAGGAGCACGCCGCAGCTGTGAGTGGGGAGCCTTGGCCAGGCGGGAGGGCAGTGCCAGGCTGGCAGTGCCAGGGTGCCCGTGGGAGCAGGAGCTGCCTGCCTGTGCTGTGCTCAGCACCTCTGCACGTGGCCCTGGCAGGGGCTGCGAGTGTTGGGCTGTGCCCTCTCTGTCCCTGCTGCCCCTGTCTCACACAGAGGCTGTTCCTGTGTTCTCCTGGCCCTAGCAGTGCTCCCAGCTCGCAACCTGGGACCAGGGAGGCCAGCCAGGGCAGGGCAGGCTGCCTGTGGGCAGCAGCTGCTGTGGGAGGGTCGGAGCTGGGACCAGGGGAGCACTCAGGATCAGCCTGTCGTTGGGTTCTGCTGGGACCTGCCCCTCAGGGCCAACCTGTGCCCTCCTCCAGAGAGTTCCTGTGGCTGTTTTCATCCCCCATGGATGCTGTCTCCTCGGGGGGAAGGAAGGGGTGTGCAGTGGTACTGTGAGTGGGATGGCATCAGCCAGGTGATGTCTGCTGGCCCCTGTGTACCCGGATGCCCCAGAGCTGTGCTGCAGCACAGAGCTCTAGGGACCACTGCGCGTGGCTGAGCTCGTTGGAACAGAGATCCCTGCTTCCCTCTGCCTGCATCCATCTCTCCTGGCTTTGTCCTTGACGTCCTGTCCTCTGCTCTGCTGCCCAGCGTCCCAAGAAGGCTCCTGCATGCTCTGCATGCTGCAGGAGCACGTGGGGCAGGCGTTTGCCAGCAGTGGGCAGGCCATAAAGCTGGTGTCCTTATCCGGAACCTCAGAGTAAGGGAGGCTGCCCTGCCCTGCCTGCCCTGCCTTGCCCTGCCTGCCCTGACCTGCCTGCCCTACCCTGCCCTGCCTGTCCGCCTGCCCTGCCCTGGCTTGTCCTGCCTTGCCCTGCCCTGCCTGCCCTGCCCTGCCCTGCCTGCCCCTGCCTGCCCTGCCTGCCTTGCCCTGCCCTGCCCTGCCCATGCTGCCTGCCCTGCCTGCAGGGGAGCAGGGACCGACGCTGGAGCAGAGCCTGTGGGATGGGGGAGGTCTCGCAGGACAGCTCTCTGAGATGGCTCAGTGAGCCTGCCGGGTGGCTGGGGGCTCTGTGGGCTGCGGGGGCCTTCTCCCGTGGCTGTGACCTGACAGCAGGTTTGGCTGCGTGGGAGCAGGGGGGGGGAGGGGCTGCAGCTGCTGCAGCAGATGCTGAGGCTGGCTGCTGCCCCTCCTGCAGACATCGCCCAGCACCTCTGCTTGCGGAAGCAGGAGGATGCCCACGAGTTCCTGCGCTACAGCGTCGATGCCATGCACAGGCTGCTGGAACGGCTGTGCCCAGTATGTGTGGCCCTGCTGCCCTGTGCCCTCACCAGTGCCCGTGCCCGTGGGAGGGGGAACCTGTGCCCCAGGTTGAACTCCTGGAGGGAGGCACTGACCACAGGGGCTGCACTGGATGGCCCAGCTCTCTGCCCCTCTGTGCCACAGTCCACCTTCTCCTGGCTCCTCCCCAGCATAGCTGTGGCCCTGTCCCCCGACCCTGAGGCTGCTCTGGGTCTGGATCCTGTGCCAGCTGTTCAACCCGGGGTGCAGCTGGCTCAGGTGCAGCTCTGTGGTGGGGTGAGCAGCTCTCTGGGCCCCGCGTGCCTGTGTGTGCAGCAGGCAGCTCTGAGCTCCGGCCGGCAGCTTCTGCTCCGCTGGAGGAAGGTGCCCCTGGGAGCCTGGTGCCAGCCCTTGAGCTGTGGAAAGGGAGAGCAGCCTGGCAGAGGCTGCGACTTCCCTCTGCCTCTGGAGCTCTGCAGCTGTCTGTGGCCAGAGTGCACCGGGGGAGCCTCTCCTGAGGACCCGGGGAGGCCGTGGTGGAGGGGCTGTGTGTGGACCTGCTGCTCCTGTGCCTAGGTTGGAGGGCCAGAGCCAGGCCCCGACACTGGTTCAGCAGATCTTCGGCGGTTCCTGCGGTCCCGTGGTGAGTGTTGGCTGCCAGCTCCTGGGCCGGGACTCTCAGGCTGCCTCGCAGGAGGAATCATTTGGGAGCACTGCTGAGTGTGGCAAAAGGTCCCCAGCTGCAGCTGCTGGGGTTTGTGGTCCCTGCTGCGGTGACAGGAAACTCTCTGGCTGTGGGTCCCCAGCTCGTTGCCCCCAGCCAAGGAGCCTGCTGCCACACTGGCTGTGCCAGGGCAGCCGTCCCCGTCGCGGCTGTGACCCCTGGTGCTGCATCCGGAGGCCCAGGACCAGAGAGGGGAAGGGAAGCCTGGTGCCGCCTGTGCTGTGCTGGGGTGGGGCAGGGCCATGCCAGCTGTGCTCAGTGCTCTTTCTCTGGCAGTGACGTGCTTGGAGTGCAGAGAGCACCTCGGACACCTACGAGCCTTACCTGGACTGGCGCTGGAGATCAGGGTACGGCGGCAGGGTGGGGGCTGGGGAGGGGCTCTGCTCTCCTGGGGGTGTCCTGCAGCTGCACCATCGCTGCCCTCAGGGCTTCTCACCCTGCGGTGCCAAGGCACAGCACAGGGAAGAGGGAAGCCGCTGCCGTTGTTGAGCTGCCTTCTCTGTCTGGCAGGGCAGTGCCTGGTGCCTGGGCATGAGGCTCCGTGGTGCTGGCGCCCTGCAGCTGCCCTCGTGGTGCTGGGCAGTGCCCAGCTGGTGGGGCTCAGGGGTTTGCTGCAGCCTGTGGCCTGTGCCCACGCTGTGTGATCTCCCGGGGCTGTGGCGTGGACAGGCCACGTGGCTGACCTCTCCTCTGTGCTCGCAGGAGGCACGAGCGTGTGAGGCGCTGGGGCAGGTTCGGGAAGGCAGAGCGCTGTGCGGGGAGAACGCCTACAGTCGTGAAGTGCGGTTGAGGGGAGTTGCGGCGGGGGGGAGCTGTGGGCACGCCTAGCAGTTGTGTGCTGCGGGGGATGTGGCTTCTCAGCGGGCGGCGGCGCTGTGCTGCAGCGGGTGTGGCCCCCTGCTGGCTGCGGGAAGGCTTCTCTACTGCACGGCTCAGAGAGCCTGCGGAAGCTCCCGTCGTGAGGGAGGCGCTGGGCCAGCAGCCGTGGCCGGAGCGTGGGCCGGGAGCAGTGCTGCTGCCAGCAGGGCTCAGTGCCGTGGGGTTGCTGCCCGGCCAGGGCTGGCAGGCAGCTGGCTGGCGGAGCAGCTTGCAGAGGGGAGCTCTTCCTGTGCAGCTCCAGCAGGAGGTGTCGGCCAGCAAACGCTTCAGCATCCACCGCGCCGCCAACGTCATCACAGTGGCACTGAAGCGCTTTGCCCCTGTGGCGGGGAAGATCACAAAGGTGAGTGCTTGGCAGCCAGAGCTGAGGCTGTCTCCTGGCCCGAGGTCCTGCTGCCCAGACCAGGCTGGGAGCTGCTCCTGTGCCCAGCGTGAGCTCTGTGCGCTCCCGAAGCCCTTCCCCCGCTGTGCGGTGCAGGCGCAGTTTGGCTCCTCCTGCCGCCTTCCTCAGCACCACCTCTGCACAAGGAGGTGAGTGCCCTTCCCTCGAGAGATGCATGCTGGGAGAGCTGTGCTGCTCTTGCCCAGCACAAAAGCCATGCCCTGTGCAGGCTCCTGAGCCCCCCTGTCTCTGCAGGACGGCGGTACCCCATGCTGCTGAACCTCCGCCCCTACATGTCTGCGCGGCACAGGGCCCCGTCCTGTTACAGCCTCTATGCGGTGCTGGTGCACTCTGGGTACAGCTGCCACGCAGGGCACTACTACTGCTACGTGAAGGTGAGCCGGGGAGCTGTGGTTGCCACCCCCTCCGGGATGTGGGGGGGCTGGGGGGTCCCTGTAGGCCAGCAAGGAGGGTGCTCAGCAGATGTGCCTGGTGGGGGCACATGGCTGCGGGCTACAGGCTGTGCTGTGCCACAGGAGGGGTGAAGGTTCAGCTCTGGCAGAGCCCCTGGCCTGCCCTGGGCCTCCTCTGCCTTGTGGAAGAGGAGCTCTGCCACGGGCGCTGCTCCTGCTGCTCCTGCTGCCAGGAAGGTCCCTGGGCACAGCCCAGCCCTGTTGTCTCTTCCCTGCTGCAGGCCAGCGATGGGCAGTGGTATCTAGCGACAACGAGCGGGTCGAGTCCACAGACAACCCAAGAGGTCTGCAGCAGCAGCAGGCCTACCTGCTGTTCTACCAGAGGGAGGTCTGGTGCCTGCTGACCCCTCTGCCCCCTGCTGGCCCCTCTGCCCCCTGCTCCCAGCATTTGGGACAGGCTGGCAAAGGGCTGGCTGTGGGCAGGAGCTGGCCCGGGGAGCCCAATGCCCTGTGCATGCCTGGCTCGGAGGAGGGTGGCAGGGAGAGGCCCAGCCCTTGTCACGGTTTCACTCTACACCACCTCATGCCCTCAGAGCTTGGCTCCTCTTCTCCTGTGCATCTCTGACAGGGGCTCAGCCCCTGGCAGTTAATGCCAGCCCTTCTCTGCCTTCCCCAGGCTCCCCAGCCTCAGGAAGAGCTCGGAGGCGCGTTGCCAAGGCTGCTCCAGCCTGCCCGGCCGCACTGGCAGCGTCCCAAATGAGGTCAGGAAAACTGCTACCAGGGGGCTCCTGTCTTACCAGGGGTGGGCCAGGGGAGCCCCGAAGGCTGCTCTTGGCTGATGCTCCTGGGTGCTGGGAGCTGCTGCCTCTCTGTCTGCCAGGGCAGGGGGGCCGCAGCCTGGCAGGGAGGCAGGCGCAGGGGAGGAGGGTTTGCAGGAGGCATTCTGTGGAGCCAAGGCCTGCGTGGGGCTGGGGAGGGCTGGGGAGGGCAGGGTTCGTGTCCTTGGCTTCTGGACTTGTCACTGAACTGCTCTCCCTGTCTAGAGACCAGACCTGCTGCCAGGGAAGCAGCTGCCTGGGTGGAGGAGGTTGGAGGCCCTGTGGCCCACAGCGCGTTTGGGATGGGGTCGGAGCTGCTGAGCGCAACCACCCTGCCGAGCAGCCTGCTGAGTCCCACCGCCCAGGAGCGAGGTGTTAGATGTGTGCCAGGATTACTGGGCACAGCTGCATGCCTGACACGCAGCAGCAAGGCCTACATCACCCAGCTGACCGTCCTGGCAGAGCAGAATGTGGCCTTTGCCAGCGGCATTGTCTACGGGTGGAGGCACGAGTGGCCAAGGTTGGAAGTTCCACTGCCTGCTGCTCCTACCTGTGCGGCTGGGGGGACCAGCTGGGCCTGGCGGGCTGGGGGGGGCCTCGAGGGCGGGGAGGGCCTGGGAGATGTCTGCTGTGAGGCAGGAGAGGGGCAGAGCAGGGCAGCAGTGGGCTGAGGGCTGTTTCCCAGCCTGCCCAGAAACGTGGGGGTTTAAAAGCTGTCTGCAAGCCTGTCCCAGGGGCTGGTTTGCCTGCAAGGAAAACCTCAATGTTCCAACCCTGCTGAAGTGCTGGCTCAGAGGTTCCTGAGCTGGCAAGCCCTGGGTTTGCAGTGCTTCAGAGGTGCTTTGGTTGTGCTGAACTTCTCCCTCTCTTCTCTTGATTCCAGGCCCTCCATCACAGAAGCTCCCTGCTCTGCACCTCATGGACTCCATCATCAAGAATGTGGAGGAGCATACCTGCAGGCTTTTGCCCCAAACCTGGTGGAAACCTTTCTCTCTGTCTTGAGAAGGTCTATCTGCCCTCCAGAAGAGTTCTGTGCCCAAAGCTGTGCCTGGGCAATGAGCACTGTTCCCAGGGTTGGCTTTGCTTGGGTGGTGAACCACACAAACTGCTTGGCTTTTCTGCATCTCTGTCCTGGCTCGCACCGAGGCCAGTCCTGCTGTTGGTTTGAAGCAATCAAGTGGGCACTGAGCTGCAAGGAGGTTGGATCTGTGTCTCACAGATGGGTCTGAAGGTGCAGCTGACCTGAACCAGAATGGCTGAATGTAACTGATAGCCTGGCCTGGCATCTGGTGGGGAAAAGCCCTGCAGGGGCTGGAGAGCTGAGCACAAGCACCTGGGTCATTGCTTGCCTCAGAGGCTGTTGCCTGATTCCCTGGCATGGAGCGTGGCCTGCAGTGCTGAGGCTGCTGCACAGCGAGGCCAGAGTGTTGGAATGCCAGGTGCTGAGAGAAGAAGGAAAAAATGCAGCCTTCCTCCTGGCAGCAGAGCTCCAGGCTGTGCTGGGCAGGAGCTGAGGGAGCCCTGGGGCTGTTCTGTTGTTGCAGGGGACACAGAGACTCGCAGGAGTTATTCCTCTTGCGCTCGACGTGGGACAGGGTTTTCCCCTGGAGAAGCTGCACGCCTGGATGTCAGAGGTCAAGTCCTTAGATCCTGCTTGGCCTCTGCCTCCAGCTGGGAATGCTGCTGGCACCCCTGTGAGCCTCAGCCTGCAGCTCCCTCGGTCAGTTTGTGTGCCTGCTGTGTGGACAGACGGTCCTAGAGCAGCCAGCTTGTTTGTAGGCTGCTTGGTGACAGTGCAGTGCCTCAGGAGTGCAGGACCTGGGTGTGTAGGCAGGGCAGGGGCACTCCTGAATGCAGAGCCCTGGGGGGGCTTGGTTTGCCTGTTTCAAACCTGTGCTCTGGAGGGTGGGCAGGATGAACTTCTGTTAGGCGCCATCCCCCTGTCACAGCAGCAAATTCGAGTGGGGGCAAAGGTTTCAAATGAGTTTGGTTCCATTGTGCATGAACAGTGCAGCTTCTAACAGACTGCACAGAGGGAGCTCCAGTGCTGGATGGTGACAGCAGGTAAGGGAGCTGGAGTTAGCTGAGCATGGGGGCCATGGGTGTTAGCTTGAGGCTGGGGCTCAGTGACCTTGCTCTACCCAAACCAGCTCCAGGGCTCCCTGACTCCCTCAGGATTTCCAGTGTCACAGTTCTGTTCTGTTTCTAGCCAGAGGAATCCACTGCACCTGCCTGTGCCACGGCTGCTGCCTCTGCTCCTCCACCAAAGCCTTGGACACAGCAGGAGCTGCTGAGGCAGCAAGTGCTTGAGAAGGAAAGGGAGCTGTTGGAGCTGCGGCAAAAGCTCTCAGAGCTGGAGCAGGCCCAAGCACAGGTGAGCAGGACAGGTGGGGACACTTTTCTGGGGGGGGGGTGTCTCAGGCTCTTTGGGACAGCTGCCAACCATCAGTTTGGGCTGTTGCCTGGGAAGCAGAGCTCTGTGAGCAGTGGAGCAATGCAGGTTCATCTGGGGGGCTTGGGCAGGATTTGGTGACTTAAGAATTGCCTCAAATGGAGGCAAGAAAAGGGGAATTTGTTGGGTTTGTTCTGAGTTTCCCTCCACAGTGATCCCGCCTGTGATCTTCCTCTTCCACCCCTTCTTGTGGCTCACAGCAGCCAGGCTTCTCAAATCTCTCTTCTGTGGAGGGACAAGGAGGCCTGGCTGCTGGAAATCAAGTCCATTGCCTCTTCAGGCCAGGCTGGTTCGATGCCACCCTCTGAAGATGGCAGCTAAGCTGCAGGGCTTTGCCTTTGTAATTGAAAGTTTGCTGGTGCTGACAGGGGAGTCAAACCCAGCACTTAGAAGGGCAAAAAGAGGGAAGTGTATCGGGGGCGGGCAGCTGAGTGGCCTTGAGCAGGAGGGATGGGGAGAAGCAGGAAGGGCTGCAGTGGGCCCTGTGTGAAGGGACACAGCTTGCAGTGCTGCTCTGTAGCCCTGATTCTGCATTGGGCTTGAATTGGATCTTCTGTAAGGGGCTCCATGCCTGCAGTGCTGGCAATGGGCAGTGCAGGGCTCCTGAGCAGTGCAGTGGCTGAACCTCAGCTTTCAAGACACTTCTGTGGGTGGCTTTGGTTTCCAGGCAGGATCTGAGCAGACAGAGTCAGAGCTGTGCCAGGCAGCCCAGGGGTGGATCTGTCTGTCTTGCAGGCTGCATCTCTTGGTGTTCAGCAAGGATCATCCCTGCAGCTCCAGCTCCAGCCCCTGCTGAGCAGCACAGGTCTGCCACAGCTATCTGGCAGCTAAAGGCCCTGCTCAGATGCTGTGCAACCTGAGAGAACCAACCCGCCCAAGCCCTGCCACACCTGGTATCAAAATAGTCATCAGGGATCCACAATTCATGGAGGCTCCAAACATCCTTCTCTTGCTCCAGAGCAAGCTCAGAGGGCAGAACTGCAGCAGACAGGAAGGGTCAGTCTGGTGCTGAGGCAAAGCAAGCAGCACAGGCTGGCAAACAAGAGTCAGCCAGGCAAGAGAGGCTGCAGGCAAGGCAGAGAACACAGCTGAAAAAGACATCTTCAGGATAAGTCAGGGCGAAGAGAAGGAGGTGAAGGAGAAGAGGAGCTGCAGGGAGAAGGATGCGAAAGCAGAAGCCGAGCATGCAGAGGCAGCAGAGGGAAGGGGCTGAGTGCTGTGGGCACAAAGGCTCACAGGAAGGCTTAGAAGTTAGTCTCCTCCTTCAGCAGCTCCTAAAATTGAAAAGATGCCTCAGATAGCCCTGAGCAGGCTCAGGGGGCAGGGGGCAGGCCAGTGGCCGAGCCGGCGGAGATTCCGAGGGAGCAGCGTCTGGGAAGAGCTGCAGGATCCAGGGGCAGCCACCAGAGCCAAGGAGGCTCCCTACAGCACCGCACTCAGAGGGGGGAGCCCAGCATCTGCTCTGCTCTTCAGGCCAGGCTTTGCTTGTCCCTGGCTGCTTTCTAGGCTGGGATCTCTGGGCAGGAGTTGCCTTGCCATTTGCAGCTCCTGAGGTGAGGTTTCTGGTGGCAGCAAGCAGGGGGAGGCTCTGAGTGCCAGCAGCTCTTCCACCCCTGTGCTCTCGCAGCTGCTCTGGTGGCACTGCCAGCAGCTGGGCTCTGCAGCCCCACTGCAGGGAGCTGGATGCAGTGTATGGGGGCACGGTGTCATTTCTACTCTAGGCCCTTCTGAGGGCTGAATCTCCTCAGCACTGAGCCAGGAGCTCTCTTTCTGATCCCTGGGGTTGGTTTTTCTTCTGCTGTCTGCAGTGAATGGAGCTAACTCCACTGCTGTCTGGTCACCAGTGTGTGTTCCCCAAGGCTCCGTGCTTGGGCCAGTTCTCCTGAGCACTTGATCAAGCCCTCAGGCTCCCTCAGTCAGTCTGCAGACAGGCCCAGCTGGGCAGCAGTGCTGAGCTGCTTGTTCATCTACAGAGGCACCTGGCCAGGCTGGGTCAAAGGCCAAGCCCAATGGCAGAGGTTGATCAAGGCCAAGTGGCAGGTCCAGTACCTGGGTCACAGCAGCCCCCTGCAGCACTGGCAGGCTGGGGGAAGAGTGGCTGGAAAGATGACCAGACAAAGACCTGGGGTGCTGGTCGACAGAGACTGAAGATGAGCCAGCCTGTGCCCAGGGGGAGCAGCCAGCAGCATCCTGGCCTGGCCCCACCATGGTGTGGCAGAGGACCAGGGAAGCGTACCCTGCACTGGTACTGGAGTCACAGCCTGAGCACTGCAAGGACTTTCGGCCCCCTCACTGCAGGGGGGACACTGAGGTGCTGGGGTGGGTCCAGGACGGACAACAGAGCTGGTGAAGGGTCTAGAGCAGAAGTCTTGTGCGGAGCAGCTGAGGTACCTGGGTGTGTTTAGCCTGGAGGAGGCTGAGGGGAGATCTTCTGTCTCTCTTGAGCTCCCTGAAAGGAGGCTGGAGCCAGGCAGGGTTGGTCTCTGCTGCCAAGGAACAAGTGAAGGCCACAAGGAAATGACCTCAGTTGTGTCAGGGAGGTTTGGGCTGGGACATGAGGAACAATTTCTTGCCCTTGGGGGTTGTCAAGGCCTGGTCCAGGCTGCCCAGGGCAGTGGTGGAGTCCCCATCCCTGGGGGCTTGGTGTGGGTGAGGGCCATGGTTGGGGGTGCCCTAGCAATGGGACCAGGTTGGACTTGGCTGAAAGATCTCTTCAAGGCAAGGTTCTCTGATTCTGCTGCCTGTGGCTGGTTTGCTCCCGCTTGCAGAAGGCAGCAGCAGCGCAGGGCCTGCAGCAGGGCTGTGGTGCCCAGATCTCTGCAGCAGCCCTGCTGGGTCTCTCTTGCAGCCATCCTCTGGAGCCCTGGGTGGGAGCTCTGGGGGCCGGGGACGCCGTGCAGGCGGCTGGGGAGCCTGCCTGCGGCCGGGGAGCACTGCGGCTCCCTGAGCCTGCACTGCACACACAGCTCAGTGCTGGGCACTGCCTGGCTGCACTCTGCCTGGCTGCCCACTGCAGAGGGGAGCTTGGCTCCCAGCCAGTTGCTGTGCCTGAGGGGGTGGCAGGGGGAGGCAGGGCTCTGTCAGACGCTGTGGTGCCCAGGGCCTCTGGCACGCCTCTGTCCTGTGCTCCACTTCTCCTTGCCTTGCCTCAGACCC
>CM037647.1:267570-330623 GCA_015227895.2 Colaptes auratus | reverse complement strand
ATTGATGCCTGTAAATAGAGCTTTCATCTGCTTTTCCGACTGAGCTGGCTGTGGTTTCTTTCCCTGTGTGTGGGGAGGGAACTTTCTCACCCCACCACAGGAGGAGCAGCTGAGGGAGCTGGGGGGGTTGAGGCTGGAGCAGAGGAGGCTGAGGGAGACCTCCTTGCTCTCTGCAGCTCCCTGCAGGGAGGTTGGAGTGAGGAGGGGCAGCCTCTGCTCCTTGGTGCCAAGGGCCAGGAGCAGAGGAGATGGTTGCAAGATGCCCCAGGGGAGGCTCAGGCTGGACAGGAGGAAATCTTTCTGGCCTGGAAGGGATCTGAGACCTTGGCAGAGGCTGCCCAGGGCAGTGCTGCAGTCCCCATCCCTGGGGGTGTGCCAGCAGCTGTGGCCCTGGTGCTCAGGGCCATGGTTTGGTGCTGAGCCTGCAGTGCTGCTGGGCTGGAGGCTCTTGCAGGGGTCTGCCAACCAGATGGATTCTGTGCCCCTGTGACATCTCTAGCCATACAGTGACACTTCCTCCATATGCTTAGCGTGAGTGCCTGGGAATTAACTAATTATCTTTGATTCTAGCCAGCTGAAATCAGCTGCTGCAGATCTCTCCCAATCCCCAGATGGAAGAACCTTTACTCCCCTGTCTCCATCACTTCTGTAATGTTCTCTTTTTTGAGCTGTGCCCATGCTCAATGTCTCTGCTGAGCTGGGGCAGATAAGCCTGAGGGACACAAGTAGTATTCCGTGGGGACTCAAAGCTGCCCCAGGAGCTGGCCGAGCCAGGCTGGGTGCTTGGAAATCTCTGTCCTAGCAGGACCTGCTCTAGGCTGTGCTCTTCCTCATGCAGCTGCAGGAGCCCAGAGTTTGCTCCAATGACGCCAAGAGCAGCTTTGTCTCTCTGTCCAGGGGGCAGGGTCTGCTTTGAGCAACCTTTCCCTTTCTAACTAATGACACAACTGGAGGCTTCCTCCTCCTTGCTGAGCTGCCTGCGAGCTGATCGCTGCGCACAAGGCATGTGGGGATGCAGCACCCACGTCCGTAAGGGATGTCTGCTCCAGGGCCCGCGGAGGGGTAGAAAGCAGCATCAGTGCCCCGGCAGGGGCAGGCTCCAGCAGGACGATGGACACCTCTCAGCCCTCCCCGAGGTGCCTGAGCACCTTCACCTGGGCTGCTGCCGGGCACACGCTGCCCTGCCCCTCCCGGTGGGCCATGACTGGCAAGAGCAGGGCAGCCAGGCTGCCCCTTCGCTGCCCCGATCCCCGCGCCCCTTGCCGCCCCAGCCGCGGGCAGAGCGCTGCCATACTCGATCCAAAGCTGCCATCTGCTGTCGGGGAGGGGCAGACACTGCGTGGCCAGCAGGGCCATGCACCAAGAGACATTTGCATGGCTCCACAGGCCAGACTCTGCTCTCCACCACCTACAGGACCCGTCCTGGATGTGACACTTCTGACCTGCACACCTGCAAATGCTGTGGAGCAGCAAGGCCAGAGCCTGGGCAAGCACCACACCACCCAGAGCCAAGGCACAGAGCTGGCACCGCTTACAAGAGCCACAGGGGGGTTCAGGTTGGACACCAGCAGGGAGTGCTGCACTGGGGATAAAATCACAGAATACACCTGGCTGGCAGAGGCCTCCAAGCTCACCCAGCCCAGCCCCCACCCAGCACTGCAGGCTCAGCACCAAACCAGGGCCCTGAGCACCAGGGCCACAGCTGCTGGCACACCCCCAGGGATGGGGACTCCAGCACTGCCCTGGGCAGCCTCTGCCAAGGTCTCAGATCCCTTCCAGGCCAGAAAGATTTCCTCATGCCCAGCCTGAGCCTCCCCCTGGGGCAGCTTGCAACCATCTCCTCTGCTCCTGGCCCTTGGCACCAAGGAGCAGAGGCTGCCCCCTCCTCACTCCAACCTCCCCCTGCAGGGAGCTGCAGAGAGCAAGGAGGTCTCCCTCAGCCTCCTCTGCTCCAGCCTCAACCCCCCCGGCTCCCTCAGCCCTCCTCTAGCCCAGGGGCTCCAGGCCCTGCTCCAGCCTGGCTGCCCTGCTCTGCACAGGCTCCAGCCCCTCAGGCTCCTTCCTGCAGGGAGGGCCCAGAGCTGAGCACAGCACTCCAGCTGTGGCCTCCCCAGTGCTGAGCACAGGGGGATGATCCCCTCCTGGCCCTGCTGCCCACCCTGCTTCTGCCCCAAGCCAGGCGGCCGTTGGCTTTCTTGGCCCCCTGGGCACTGCTGGCTCCTGGGCAGTGCCTGCCAACCAACACCCCCAGGTGCCTCTCCCAGCTGCAGCTTTCCAGCCACACCTCCCCAGGTCTGGAGCTCCCCATGGGGTGGGTGGGAACTAGAAGGAGGAGGTGGTGAGACACTGGAACAGGTTGCTCAAGGATGTGGTTGAGGAGCCATTCAAGATCAGCCTGAATGTGCCCCTGGGCAGCCTGCTGTAGCTGGAGGTGTCCCTGCTGCCTGCAGGGGGTTGCACAAGGTGCCTTTGGAGGGTGCCTTGCAGCCAGATGCAATTTGTGAAGCTGCAAAAGCAGAGGAGGCCTGTGTGAGGACTCAGCACTTCTGTCCAAGGGCAGGCTCTGCATGCAGAGACTTCATAACTGCTTTCCTTTCCGGTCAGCAGAGAGGCAGCTGGGGAAGATGGTCAGGGAAGGTTCCATCCAGCTGCACTCCTCTGCTCCAGTCATGAGCAGCAGCAGGACTGTTTGATTTTGCCCTCGGGGGTGCTGCTGACCAGACTGGAAGCCAGGTGTGTTCCAGGGCTCCCACCTTGGGACCTCAGCCCCAACACTGCTGGCTGCTGAGCTGGGCCTGGGAGGTTGCTGATGGCTGCTGATGGGCTGGATCCAGATCCTCCAGGAAACTCTTCCAGCAATGCTGCAGGGCTGGCAGTAGCAGGGCTGGCTGGGCCTCCTGCATGTGAGGTGTCCTGGGACTTTCCAGCTGGAACCTGGGACCAGGTGACTTTGGGCACACTGCTGGGGTGACCTGTGGCAGAGGCTGGCCTGCAGCCCTCGTTGATGCACGAGTGCACCTCGGTGCCAGCAGTGCCTCCTGCACTGTCTGCCTGTGGCTGCCGAGGGTCCCCCAGGCCTGAGGTGGTCTGCAGGACACCCAGAGCTCCCTGGAAGGGCTGGTAGATGGCAGATGCTCTGCAGAGAAGGGGGAAGGAGGGAGGAAGAGAAGAAGGGGTTAAGGGGGAGAGGGAGGGCTGGGCTGCAGCTAGCAGATGTCCAGGGCTGAAAAGTAGGTCACCTATTGCTGCCTGGGGGGTGAGCCTGAAAATCGACTCTGCAGCAGTGCACAGACAAAGCCAAGTGCCACAGCCAGCAACCACCCTGAGCAGGAATCATCACCCTGAGCAGGAATCATCACCCTGGGCAGGGAATCATCACCCTGGGCAGGAATCATCACCCTGGGCAGGGAATCATCACCCTGGGCAGGAATCACCCTGGGCAGGAATCATCACCTGAGCAGGAATCATCACCTGGGCAGGAATCACCCTGGGCAGGAATCATCACCCTGGGCAGGAATCACCCTGGGCAGGAATCATCACCCTGAGCAGGAATCACCCTGGGCAGGGAATCATCACCCTGGGCAGGAATCACCCTGGGCAGGAATCATCACCCTGGGCAGGGAATCATCACCCTGAGCAGGAATCACCCTGGGCAGGAATCATCACCCTGAGCAGGAATCACCCTGGGCAGGAATCATCACCCTGGGCAGGAATCATCACCCTGGGCAGGAATCATCACCCTGGGCAGGAATCATCACCCTGGGCAGGGAATCACCCTGAGCAGGAATCATCACCCTGGGCAGGAATCATCACCCTGAGCAGGAATCACCCTGGGCAGGAATCATCACCCTGGGAAGGAATCATCACCCTGGGCAGGAATCATCACCCTGGGCAGGGAATCATCACCCTGGGCAGGGAATCACCCTGAGCAGGAATCATCACCCTGGGCAGGAATCATCACCCTGGGCAGGAATCACCCTGGGCAGGGAATCATCACCCTGGGCAGGGAATCATCACCCTGGGCAGGAATCATCACCCTGAGCCTGGCAGAAGGCCTCCAGCCCCCATGGCTCCCTGCCCCCCATGCCCGGCTGCTCAGCCTGACTCCGTGCATTCTGGCCTCAGAGCCTGTATGCGGGCGCGCCGGAGGGGAGGCTGATGGCAAATGAGTGACAGCAGGAATCCTTCCAAGCCTCCAAGCCCCAGCCAGGCAGGAATTCTCATGCTTCCTGTGGTCAAGGCCTTTGTTCCAGGTTGTCCTCAGCAGCCTAAGGCAGGTTATTTAGGCCTAGTTCCTAAAGGCTAAGCACTAGCTGCTGTGTGTGCTGCTCACTCTTTGTGAGTCTCTGGAGAGAGACACTTGGAAATCCTTCTGAGGTTTTTGTCTCTGGTGTGCCTCAGGATACAAAGGTATAACCAAGCAGGCATGAGGGTTCTGCAAGGCATCTTCCCCACCTCAGGTGCTGGAGCTCCATGAGCAGGTCACTGCACTCACAAATATTTTAGGAGCCCAGTCCCTGGCACTCCTCATGTTTGCATACAGGCTCCATGCTAGGGGCAGCAGGGCAGCAAGAGAGGAGCCACAGAATGAATGGGAGGGCTTGGAAGGTGCCACTGGAGATCACTGAGTCCAAGCCCCCTGCCAGAGCGGGGTCACCCAGGGCAGGGCACACAGAACACATCCAGGGGGTTTGGAAGCTCTCCAGAGCAGGAGACTCCACAACCTCTCTGGGCAGCCTGCTCCAGGCTCCAGCAGCCTCACACCAAAGAATTTTCTCCTCCTCTTCAGGTGGAACCTCCTGGGTTCCAGTTTGTGTCCACTGCCCCTTGTGCTGTCCCTGGGCACTGAGCAGAGCCTGGCCCCCTCCTGCCCCCCACCCCTCAGGTGTTTATAGACATTGCTCAGATCCCTCTCAGCCTTCTCCCCTGCAGGCTCTCAGCCCCAGGGCTCTCAGCCTGCCCTCCTCACACAGCTGCTCCAGGCCCTGCAGCATCCTCACTGCCTCCCCTGGACTCTCTCCAGCAGTTCCCTGTCCCTGGAAGATGAGCTACACAAATGTGGTCTTCTCTGCTCAGGTCAGGGTAAAGTCACTCAGTAAGCATTAAATAGTCTTTATTCTGAACAAATAAACCTGAGGATGAATTCTGACTGACACAAAAGCAGCCTCCAGAAGGCAGCAGCTGCTCCTGACACCACCTTATCACCGCAGGACGAAGTGTGACTCACCATGACAGCGAGGGAGAGGGATCACATAGTACAATCCCCAGCAACCACAACACTGATCAGCTCCCAGGGACTCTTAAAAGCAGCCTGGACATGAATGAGAATGTGCTGCCCAGGGAGGTGCTGGAGTCCCCACCCCTGGAGGTGTTTAAAGGTGGTTTGGATCTGGTGCTTGGGGATATGGTTTAGGGGTGAGCCGTGTAGAGCAGGGTTCTGGGTTGGACTTGGTGATCCTGGGGCTCTGCTCCAACCTGCATGTTTCTGTGGTTCTGTGAGAAACTTCTGATGAGCTTTAAGTGCTGCAGAGGACAGCAGGTGAGGGGGCTGCTTTATTTGCAGGGTCACATATTGATTACGAGGGCTTCCTAGAGCTCTCTGGTGCAGCCTTCTGCTCCAAGCCCAGTTTCAAAGCTCATCCATTGATGGCCTCCTATTCCCCTCACACTGACAGCCAAATCACTCTTGGGAAAGGAGCAGCCAGATGAAATCCTCAAGCACAAGGGATTAGAACAGACAGCTAAAGCCCAGCTGAAGGGGGCAGAGGGAGTGCCTCCCATTTGCTACGAGTCAAGTGCTTGGTGAGATTAGTTGAGTCTGGAGATACTCATAGAAATTGCAAGCAGGGGCTGGAAACCTGCCCCTCATGTTCTGCTATTCATCTTAATCCATCCCTACATTAGCTCAAGCTCTCCTCAGCCGGGATATGGCAGCCTTCATGTGCCTCTGCCCCTGCCTAACTTGGGATAAAGGGCACTGCCCAAGTCACTCGTGAGAGCTCTCAGAGGTGAACCACCTGTGCAGCTAATTGCAACCTCTTGCCCCTTCAGGAGCCTAATCCCTTTGCCTGCCACTGCTCCTGCTTGCATGCTTGTCCCATGCTGTGAGGGCAGCAGGTCAGGAGGGGCAGGGCCAGAAGGGGCTGGGCTCAAGGAAGCATCTTCACTGTCCCACAGTGCCTCCTCATTTTCCCTGTGCTCACCTAGGCAGCCGGGGGAGCTGGGAGCTGGCCTCCCTGGCCACCCAACAAGGAAGCATCTTCCCTTCCCTCTGCTCCTTCCTACCCAGGGGAACAAGATGACAAACCCAGGGCCTGCCTCTGTAGTTCAAGGCTGCAGAAGTCAAAGCTTGTACAAGTTTACATCTTGACCAACCTGGGGGCTGGCACTTCCCTGTGGTGGAACTGGAGGGGAAGAAAGAAGAGGGAGAGGAAAGGTTAAAGCAAAAGCAACTGCTCCTGGTGCCACGCAGCTGAGAGGGCTGCTCCTGTGCCCACAGCTCTGCCTACTTCTGCCACCTCCTTCAGACCTGTGTGCCACAGAGGTGTCACCTCAGCAGTGAGTGGGCAGCTGCCCCTTGGCCGGCTGGGCAGTGCCATGTGACGCACGCACTTGGCACACTTGGGCAGCACCTTGCTCAGCCTAGCAGCAGCAGGAGGTGATTTCCCTGCCCTGTTGTTGCTCTGGGCCAGTCTAATCAGCTGAGCTGTTAAAAGACAACATAGCTTGGGCATGGCATTAGCTGCCAGGGGGCATGGGGCGCTGCTGGTCATGAGCACTGCAGCCGCTGCTGCTCTTGCTGCTGCTCTCGCTGCTGCTCTCGCTGCTGCTGCTCTCTCTGCTGCTGCTGCACTCACAGCTGCTGCTCTCACTGTTGCTGCTGCTCTCTCTGCTACTGCTGCACTCACTGCTGCTGCTGCTCTCTGCTGCTGCTGCTGTCACTGCTGCTGCTACTGTCACTGCTGCTGCTGTCACTGATGCTGCTCTGCTGCTGCTGCTCTCACTGCTGCTGCTCTCTGCTACTGCTGCTGCTCTCTGCTACTGCTGCACTCACTGCTGCTGCTCTCACTGTTGCTGCTGCTCTCTCTGCTACTGCTGCACTCACTGCTGCTGCTGCTCTCACTGCTGCTGCTACTGTCACTGCTGCTGCTGTCACTGATGCTGCTCTGCTGCTGCTGCTCTCACTGCTGCTGCTCTCTCTGCTACTGCTGCACTCACTGCTGCTGCTCTCACTGCTGCTGCTGCTCTCTCTGCTGCTGCTGTCACTTGCTGCTGCTCTCTGTGCTGCTGCTGCACTCACTGCTGCTGCTCTCACTGTTGCTGCTGCTCTCTGCTGCTGCTGTCACTTGCTGCTGCTCTCTGTGCTGCTGCTGCTCTCAGTGTTGTTGCTGCTCTCTGCTGCTGCTGCTCTCTGCTGCTGCTGTTCTCTCTGCTGCTGCTGCTCTCTGCTGCTGCTGCTGCTCTCTGCTGCTGCTGCTCTCTGCTGCTGCTGCTCTCGCTGCTGCTGCTGCTCTCGCTGCTGCTGCTGTACTCACTGCTGCTGCTCTCGCTGCTGCTGCTGCTCTCGCTGCTGCTGCTGTACTCACTGCTGCTGCTGCTCTCGCTGCTGCTGCTGTACTCGCTGGTGCTGCTGTACTCACTGCTGCTGCTCTCGCTGCTGCTGCTGTACTCACTGCTGCTGCTCTCACTGCTGCTGCTTCTCTCTGCTGCTGCTCTCAGCTGCTGCTCACTGCTGCTGCTCTCACTGTTGCTGCTGCACTCACTGCTGCTGCTGCTCTCTGCTGCTGCTGCTCTCACTGTTGCTGCTGCTCTCTCTGCTGCTGCTGCACTCACTGCTGCTGCTCTCACTGTTGTTGCTGCTGCTCTCTCTGCTTCTGCTGCACTGACTGCTGCTGCTGCTGCTCTCACTGTTGCTGCTCTCTGCTGCTGCTGCTCTCTCTGCTGCCGCTGTACTCACTGCTGCTGCTCTCTCTGTTACTGCTGCACTCACTGCTGCTGCTCTCGCTGCTGCTGCTTTCTCTGCTGCTGCTCTCGCTGCTGCTGCTGTACTCGCTGCTGCTGCTCTCTCTGCTGCTGATGCTCTCACTGCTGCTGCTCTCTCTGCTACTGCTGCACTCACTGCTATTGCTCTCACTGCTGCTGCTCTTGCTGCTGCTGCTCCCGCTGCTGCTGCTGCTCTCACTGCTGCTGCTCTCGCTGCTGCTGCTCTCTGCTGCTGCTCTCGCTGCTGCTGCTCTCTGCTGCTGCTCTCGCTGCTGCTGCTCTCTGCTGCTGCTGCTGCTCTCACTGCTGCTGCACTCACTGCTGCTGCTGCTCTCACTGCTGCTGCTCTCGCTGCTGCTGCTCTTGCTGCTGCTGCTGCACTCACTGCTGCTGCTCTCTATTGCTGCTGCTGCTCTCTGCTGCTGCTGCTGCTCTCGCTTCTGCTGCTGCTCTCTCTGCTGCTGCTCTCTCTGCTGCTGCACTCACTGCTGCTGCTCTCGCTGCTGCTGCTCTCGCTGCTGCTGCTGCACTCACTGATGCTGCTCTATTGCTGCTGCTGCTCTCTGCTGCTGCTGCTGCTCTCGCTTCTGCTGCTGCTCTCTGCTGCTGCTCTCTCTGCTGCTGCACTCACTGCTGCTGCTCTCGCTGCTGCTGCTCTCTCTGCTGCTGCTCTCACTGCTGCTGCTCTCACTGCTGCAGCTGCTCTCACTGCTGCTGCTCTCTCTGCTGCTCCTGTTCTCGCTGCTGCTGCTCTCGCTGCTGCTGCTCTTGCTGCAGCTTCTCTCCCTGCTGCTGCTCTCGCTGCTGCTGCTGCCGCACTCAGTGCTGCTGCTCTCACTGCTGCTGCTCTCACTGCTGCTGCTCTCACTGCTGCTGCACTCACTGCTGCAGCTGCTCTCGCTGCTGCTGCTCTCGCTGCTGCTGCTCTCTCTGCTGCTGCTTCACTCAGTGCTGCTTCACTCAGTGCTGCTGCTCTCACTGCTGCTGCTCTCTCTGCTGCTCCTGTTCTCTCTGCTGCTGCTCTCGCTGCTGCTGCTCTTGCTGCAGCTTCTCTCCCTGCTGATGATCTTGCTGCTGCTGCTGCACTCACTGCTGCTGCTCTCTATGCTGCTGCTGCTCTCTGCTGCTGCTGCTGCTCTCGCTTCTGCTGCTGCTCTCTCTGCTGCTGCTCTCTCTGCTGCTGCACTCACTGCTGCTGCTCTCGCTGCTGCTGCTCTCTCTTCTACTGCTCTCTCTGCTGCTGCTCTCACTGCTGCTGCTCTCACTGCTGCTGCTCTCACTGCTGCAGCTGCTCTCACTGCTGCAGCTGCTCTCACTGCTGCTGCTCTCTCTGCTGCTCCTGTTCTCGCTGCTGCTGCTCTCGCTGCTGCTGCTCTTGCTGCAGCTTCTCTCCCTGCTGCTGCTCTTGCTGCTGCTGCTGCCGCACTCAGTGCTGCTGCTCTCACTGCTGCTGCTCTTGCTGCTGCTGCTCTCTCTGCTGCTGCTCTCACTGCTGCTGCTCTCACTGCTGCTGCTCTCACTGCTGCTCCTGTTCTCTCTGCTGCTGCTGCTGCTCTCACTGCTGCTGCACTCACTGCTGCTGCTGCTCTCACTGCTGCTGCTCTCGCTGCTGCTGCTCTTGCTGCTGCTGCTGCACTCACTGCTGCTGCTCTCTGTTGCTGCTGCTGCTCTCTGCTGCTGCTGCTCTCGCTTCTGCTGCTGCTCTCTCTGCTGCTGCTCTCTCTGCTGCTGCACTCACTGCTGCTGCTCTCGCTGCTGCTGCTCTCTCTTCTACTGCTCTCTGCTGCTCTCTGCTGCTGCTCTCACTGCTGCTGCTCTCTGCTGCTGCTCTTCTGCTGCTGCTCTCTCTGCTGCTGCACTCTCTGCTGCTGCTCTCGCTGCTGCTGCTCTCGCTGCTGCTGCTCTCTCTGCTGCTGCTCTCACTGCTGCTGCTCTCACTGCTGCTGCTCTCACTGCTGCAGCTGCTCTCACTGCTGCAGCTGCTCTCACTGCTGCTGCTCTCTCTGCTCCTGTTCTCGCTGCTGCTGCTCTCGCTGCTGCTGCTCTTGCTGCAGCTTCTCTCCCTGCTGCTGCTCTTGCTGCTGCTGCTGCCGCACTCAGTGCTGCTGCTCTCACTGCTGCTGCTCTTGCTGCTGCTGCTCTCTCTGCTGCTGCTCTCACTGCTGCTGCTCTCACTGCTGCTGCTCTCTCTGCTGCTCCTGTTCTCTCTGCTGCTGCTGCTGCTCTCACTGCTGCTGCACTCACTGCTGCTGCTGCTCTCACTGCTGCTGCTCTCGCTGCTGCTGCTCTTGCTGCTGCTGCTGCACTCACTGCTGCTGCTCTCTGTTGCTGCTGCTGCTCTCTGCTGCTGCTGCTGCTCTCGCTTCTGCTGCTGCTCTCTCTGCTGCTGCTCTCTCTGCTGCTGCACTCACTGCTGCTGCTCTCGCTGCTGCTGCTCTCTCTTCTACTGCTCTCTCTGCTGCTGCTCTCACTGCTGCTGCTCTCACTGCTGCTGCTCTCGCTTCTGCTGCTGCTCTCTCTGCTGCTGCACTCACTGCTGCTGCTCTCGCTGCTGCTGCTCTCGCTGCTGCTGCTCTCGCTGCTACTGCTCTCTCTGCTGCTGCTCTCACTGCTGCTGCTCTCACTGCTGCAGCTGCTCTCACTGCTGCAGCTGCTCTCACTGCTGCTGCTCTCTCTGCTGCTCCTGTTCTCGCTGCTGCTGCTCTCGCTGCTGCTGCTCTTGCTGCAGCTTCTCTCCCTGCTGCTGCTCTTGCTGCTGCTGCTGCCGCACTCAGTGCTGCTGCTCTCACTGCTGCTGCTCTTGCTGCTGCTGCTCTCTCTGCTGCTGCTCTCACTGCTGCTGCTCTCACTGCTGCTGCTCTCTCTGCTGCTCCTGTTCTCTCTGCTGCTGCTCTCGCTGCTGCTGCTCTCGCTGCTACTGCTCTCTCTGCTGCTGCTCTCACTGCTGCTGCTCTCACTGCTGCTGCTCTCTCTGCTGCTCCTGTTCTCGCTGCTGCTGCTCTCGCTGCTGCTGCTCTTGCTGCAGCTTCTCTCCCTGCTGCTGCTCTCGCTGCTGCTGCTGCTGCACTCAGTGCTGCTGCTCTCACTGCTGCTGCTCTTGCTGCTGCTGCTCTCACTGCTGCTGCTCTCACTGCTGCTGCACTCACTGCTGCAGCTGCTCTCACTGCTGCTGCTCTCGCTGCTGCTGCTCTCGCTGCTGCTGATTCACTCAGTGCTGCTGCTCTCACTGCTGCTGCTCTCACTGCTGCTGCTCTCTCTGCTGCTCCTGTTCTCTCTGCTGCTGCTCTCGCTGCTGCTGCTCTCGATGCTGCTGCTGCCGCACTCAGTGCTGCTGCTCTCACTGCTGCTGCTCTCGCTGCTGCTGCTCTCACTGCTGCTCTGGTGCTTTGGTACAAACCCAGTACCAACCACACACATAAGGAAGCAAAAGATAACTGAGGACTCTATTTCCCTGAATCCAATTGTTTTTAGCAGCTTTCTTCCTTGTGTTCCCCGCTGTGCTATCAGCATCTCCAGCCACAGCAGTTAAGTGCTGGGAATGGGATTAAGACACTCCAGTCCAGGACTGCAATCCTCCTGCACAGCTGCTCTGCAAACTTGAAGACATCGAAAATCCCTGCGAGGTCTTCCAGAGGGTCAAGCAGCTCACATCTGAATCATGATGCAGAAGCTATTTATTGCTTGGTCTGGGTGCCCAGGAGTTCAATTTGGTCAGCACCCCGAGTTCTAGGCATGCTTCCAGGACCCTGGACTCTTCACAATTCACAGTCCTTTGCTGTGCTTTCTTTAGAAGCACAGCCAGAAGGAAAGAAATGGTAAATACATGTTTGATAGATGGACCCCTGGGTGGGTACAGAACTGGCTTGAGGGCTGCACCCAAAGGGGGGCTGGCAATGCTCCATGGCCAAGTGGAGGCCAGGGACAAGTGGAGTCCCTCAGGGATCAGTCCTGGGACCAGGCTTGTGGAACATCTTGGTTGGTGCCAGGGACAGTGGCACTGAGGCTGCCTCAGCACCAAGCTGTGTGGTGCTGCTGACAGCTGGAGGGAAGGATCCATCCAGAGGGACCTGGGCAGGCTGCAGAGCTGGGCCCAAGCCAACCTCAGGAGGCTCAACAAGGCCAAGGGCAAGGTCCTGCAGCTGGGGCAGGGCAATCCCAGGCACTGCTAGAGGCTGGGCAGGGACAGGCTGGAGAGCAGCCCTGGAGGAAAGGCCTTGGGGGTGCTGGGGGAGGAGAAGCTCAGCAGGAGCCAGCAGGGAGCACTTGCAGCCCAGAGAGCCAAGCAGAGCCTGGGCTGCAGCAGCAGAAGTGTGGCCAGCAGGGCCAGGGAGGGGATTCTGCCCCTCTGCTCCACTCTGCTGAGACCACAGCTGCAGCTCTGGGTCCAGCTCTGGAGCCTCTGTGCCAGGAAGGCTCTGGAGGGGCTGGAAGGTGTCCAGAGCAGGGCCAGGAGGAGGAGCAGAGGGCTGGAGCTGCTCTGCTCTGGAGACAGCCTGAGAGAGTTGGGGCTGTGCAGGCTGGAGAGGAGAAGGCTCCCAGGAGACCTTCTGGTGGCCTTCCAGGAGCTGCAGGGGGCTCCAAGAAAGCTGAGGAGGGACTTGTGAGGGTGTCAGGGAGGGATAGGAATGAGGGGGATGGAGCAGAACTAGAAGTGGGGAGACTGAGCTTGGCTGTGAGGAAGAAGTTGTTGCCCAGGAGGGTGGTGAGAGCCTGGCCCAGGCTGCCCAGGGAGGTGGTGGCAGCCTCCTGCCTGGAGGTGTTTGCAGCCAGGCTGGAGGTGGCTGTGAGCAGCCTGCTGTGGTGTGAGGGGTCCCTGCCCATGGCAGGGGGTTGAGACTGGCTGAGCCTTGAGGTGTCTTCCAACCCTGACAGCTCTGTGATTCTGTGGGATGGGTGCTCCTTGCATACAACAGTGCAGGGCTTAGCCTCTCTAGTGAGGCTGCAGGGCACCAAGCTCTCATTTCCTTCTTTGCCCATGGGCATTTCAAGCTGAACCTCTCAAGTGTATCTCTAACCTCCAGCTTACAAGATCTCCTGGGGCTGGGATGTGCTGCCAAGCTCCTCCAGGGCAGAAGAGCCAGAGAAGGGGGAGCACAGCTGTAGTCCAGGCATTCAAGGCAACTTCTCTGGGTGCTGCAAATGTATTTTGTCTGCTGAGTGTTTAATGAGTATTTAATTAAGTTCTTTATCAGCTTCAGTTTGAGCCTCAAATGTTTGTTGGAAACTGCTTCATTCTTTCTTCTGCTTACAGTGCAGCCTCTTCTATTATTAAAGGATCACTGGGTTTTGATGTTAGTAACTCATGCACCCAGACCTTCCCCTGCTGCCAGTGGTTTCCAACTGGCACTGTTGGGTTTGGATGGGAGACAAACTGTAAACATCCATTCCTTTTATCTGGTCTAAAGCCCCCAGGTCATTCCTCAAGGGAAAGCAGCCTGACCTAGACATGGGGTCAGTGGTAGCACCAGGGAGCAACGTTCAGGATCAACAGGTTCCCATGTCTGCACCCATCTTACCACGTGGTAAGGTACCAAGAGTTCCCAGCAAAGTATGGCAGGCTGCCCTGTGCTGCCCCAGCAGCTCCTGACCATGCTCTGCCCAGCATGGCACTGCTTCCTCTGCTGCTCCGGACAGTGGCTGGGGAGAAACCGTAAGGGGTGCTCAGCCAAATGACCACAGAACCATAGAACACACTGGGTTGGAAGGGACCTTCAAAGGTCAGTGTGTCCAACCCCACTGCAACTGACATTCCCTGCTAGATCAGATTGCTCAGAGCCCCTTCAAGCCTGGCCTTGAGCAGTCTTCAGGGATGGGGCCTCCACCACTTCTCTGGGCAACCTGATCCAGTGTTCCACCACCCTCACACTGAAGAACTTCTTCCTAATCACAGAGCCACAGAATGGCTCAGGTTGGAAAGGACCTCAGAGATCATCTACTCCAAGCCCCTGCCATGCCCAGGGACACCTCTCAACAAGACTCAGCTGCTCAAGGCCTCATCCAGGCTGGCCTTCAACACCTCCAGGTTGGAGGCAGCCACAGCCTCCCTGGGCAGCCTGGGCCAGAGTCTCACCACCCACCTACTAAAGAACTTCTTCCTCATCGCCAGTCCAACCCTGCTCTGCCTCAGCTCCAAACCATTCCCCCTTGGCCTGTCTCAGACACCCTCAGGAAATGTCTGCAGCCTTCCTGCAGGATCCCTTCAGCTCCTGGCAGGCAGCTCTGAGGTGCCCCTGGAGCCTTCTCTGCAGGCTGCACAGCCCCAGCTCCCTCAGCCTGTGCTCCCAGCAGAGCTGCTCCAGCCCTGGGAGCATCTTTGGGGCCCTCCTCTGGACTTGCTTTGACAGCTCTGTGTCCTTGCAATCCTCACATCCTCACAACAGAACTGCTACAGAAATGGGAACCACTCCAATGCATTAAACCAAGCCTGCAAGAAACAGTCCTGTCGGAAGGAAGCCTGAGCAAAAGAGGCTTCAAGCAGAGCTCTGACAACTGGCTTGAAACCCAGAGGTGTTTAGGGACAATCTAAATCTGCCCTGCTCCAGCCATTTGTCCTGGGTGTGCAGGACAGGACAGGAAGCCCTCAGCTACACACACAGAGATGCACATAACACAGCATGGAAACAGAGGAACCTCAGAGGGCTCCAAGCATTTAGCAGGACTGGATACCACATGTGTGGCAGCAGGAAGGGTCAGGTTTGACAGAAGGTTACTCACAGCTCTTGATTGCAGTCAAATTCCCTGCCCCCAGCAACCCATAAACCCCCCAGGGAAGGGATGCGGTGGCCTCTGCTCCTCTCAGGGCTTCCTATGGGTGGGTCAAACACCAACACTTGCAGACACTTACCAATGGCAGTGTCACTGCTGTTCCTCTGTGCACAGCTGGAGAAGGGGGCAAGCAAAAGTGGGAACAGCCTCCAGCCCCTCTGCAGAGGGTGCTTGCCCCTGTGGGATCGGCAGCCCTGCCGCACAGCTCGGCAGCACAGTGCAGCTTCTCACTTGCTCCTCTCCAGGCAGACCTCCCTGTCCAGCAGGTCTCCCTGGAAGACTGATGCTAGAACTGGAATCTCTTCACTCTTGCCTGCCAAGGAAAGATCCTGATCACTGCCTTCTCTCTCCATTTTCCCCTTTTCCTTTCCCTCTTTCCTTTTTTTTCCTTTGTCTCTTTCTTTTCTTTCCCCCCCCGAGGGGCAGGGGACAGCCCAGCACCTTCTGCTCCTGCGGGTGCTGCACACCTGTGAGAAACTTAAAATGGATTTGTTCCCTCCAAGTGCAAGGAATTTCATATGATGACTTCACAGCACTTGCAGCCTGAACTAGACTCTGCCTCAGACTCCATTATCCTCACACTAAATCTCATCTGTCAGCTTCCCTCTTCCTTCCAACCTTGCCACGTGCCAAACCTTCCAGGGAGAAGGCAGACTTCCTACTCACCTCATGTCCAGCCACATCCCAGACCCATGGAACCTCTGATTCCCCTAGGTTATTTCCTTTCTACCTTCACAGATTCACAGACTGCATCAGGTTGGAAGAGACTTAAACACTGTCCCAGTGTCTCCCCAGCCTCCCTGGGCAGAACTTCCTCCTGGTGTCCAACCTACCTCTGCCCTGCTCCAGTTCCAAACCCTTGCCCCTTGGCCTGTCCCCACAGCCCCTCCTGAGCAGTCCCTCCCCAGCTGCCTGCAGCTCCCCTGCAGGTATTGAACTGCAGCTCTGAGGGCTCAGTATCACAGTATCACAGTATCACAGTATAACCAAGGTTGGAAGAGACCCCAAGGATCATCAAGTCCAACCTGTCCCAACAGACCTCACAACTAGACCATGGCACCAAGCGCCACGTCCAATCTCCCCTTGAACACCTCCAGGGACGGCGACTCCACCACCTCCCTGGGCAGCCCATTCCAATGACGAATGACTCGCTCAGTGAAGAACTTCCTCCTCACCTCGAGTCCAAACCTCCCCTGGCACAGCTTGAGACTGTGTCCTCTTGTTCTGGTGCTGGTTGCCTGGGAGAAGAGACGAACCCCCTCCTGTCTACAACCACCTTTCAGGTAGTTGTAGAGAGCAATGAGGTCACCTCTGATCCTTCTCTTCTCCAGGCTAAACAATCCCAGCTCCCTCAGCCTCTCCTCATAGGGCTTGTGCTCAAGGCCTCTCACCAGCCTTGTTGCCCTTTCTGGACACGCTCAAGTAGCTCGATGTCCTTCTTAAACTGAGGGGCCCAGAACTGGACACAGGACTCAAGGTGTGGCCTAACCAATGCAGAGTACAGGGGCAGAATGACCTCCCTGCTCCTGCTGGCCACACTATTCCCAATACAGGCCAGGATGCCATTGGCCTTCTTGGCCACCTGGGCACACTGTTGGCTCATGTTTAGGTGGGTGTCAATCAGCACCCCCAGGTCCCTCTCTGTTTGGCAGCTCTCCAGCCACTCTGACCCCAGCCTGTAGCTCTGCATGGGGTTGCCGTGGCCAAAGTGCAGCACCCGGCACTTGGACTTATTAAATGCCATCCCATTGGACTCTGCCCATCTGTCTAGTCGGTCGAGGTCCCTCTGCAGAGCCTTTCTACCCTCTAACTGACTAACATCTGTTCCCAACTTGGTGTCATCTGCAAACTTGCTGATGACTGACTCAACCCCCTCATCCATATCATCAATGAAGATGTTAAAGAGGATGGGGCCCAGCACCGATCCCTGGGGGACGCCGCTGGTGACTGGCCGCCAGCCGGACGCGGCACCATTCACCACCACTCTCTGGGCTCGGCCCTCCAGCCAGTTCCTAACCCAGCACAGAGTGTTGCGGTCCAAACCACGAGCTGACAGTTTAGCCAGCAGTTTACTGTGGGGGACGGTGTCAAAGGCCTTGCTGAAGTCCAGATAGACTACATCCACAGGCCTCCCCACGTCCACCAGACGGGTCACCTGATCATAGAAGGAGATCAGGTTGGAGAGGCAGGACCTGCCCTTCCTAAATCCATGTTGGCTGGACCTGAGCCCTTGGCCATCCTTCAGGTGCGCAGTTATTGCCTCCAGGATAATCTGTTCCATCACTTTCCCTGGCACTGAGGTCAGGCTGACTGGCCTGTAGTTTCCGGGCTCCTCCATCCGTCCCTTCTTGTGGATGGGGATCACATTGGCCAGTTTCCAGTCATCTGGGACCTCTCCAGTGAGCCAGGACTGGAGGAAAATGATGGAGAGCGGCTTGGCCAGCTCATCTGCCAGCTCTCTCAGCACCCTAGGATGGATCCCATCCGGTCCCATGGACTTGTGGGTGTCCAAGTGGCTCAGCAGGTCCCGAACTAATTCCTCATGGATTTCTGGGGCATTACACTGCTCCCCGACCCTATTACCCAGCTCAGGAGGCCACTCATCCTGGACTCCTGCCTTGCTGTTAAACATGGAGGCAAAGAAGGCGTTCAGGACCTCAGCCTTTTCCTCATCTTCGGTCACCGCGTTCCCTCCAGGTCCAGTAAGGAGTGGAGGTTCTTCTTGCCCTTCTTTTTAGCGTTGATATATTTGTAAAATTGCTTTTATTTTCTTTCACAGAGGTGGCCAGTTTCAGTTCTAACTGGGCCTTTGCCTCTCTAATTTTATTCCTACATAATCTAACAACTTCCTTGAACCTACCTCGAGAAGCCTTCCCCCCCTTCCAAAGGTGATACAGCCTCTTTTTTCCCTTAATCCCCCAGGAGCTGCTTGCTCATCCAGGCCGGTCGCCTTCCCCGCCGGCTCATCTTTCGACACATGGGGACCGCCAGTTCCTGTGCCCTCAAGAGCTCCTTTTTGAAGTAGGTCCAACCCTCCTGGACCCCTCGGTTCATGAGGGTTGGTACCCAGGGAACTTTACAAATAAGTTTCTTAAAGAGGCTGAAGTTTGCCCTCCGGAAGTCCAGGGTGAAGGTTCTGTTGGTACTCCTCCCTATCTCCCTGCATATTGAAAACTTCACTATCTCGTGGTCACTGCACCCTAGGCAGCCTCCCACGGTCACATCTCCCACCAGCCCTTCCCTATTGGAGAGCAGCAGGTCAAGCAGAGCCTGTCCCTGGTAGGCTCGCTTAACAACTGCGTTAGGAAGCAGTCCTCTATTCGCTCCAGGAATCTTCTGGACTGCCTTCTCTCTGCTGAATTAAGTTCCCAGCAGATATCTGGCAGATTGAAGTCACCCACGAGGACAAGATCTGATGATCTTGAGACAGCCTCCAGTTGTTTATAGAATAATTCATCCATCTCCTCATCCTGGTTGGGTGGTCTATAACAGACTCCAACCAGGATGTCAGGTTTGTTGGGTTGCCCTCTGATTTTAACCCACAGGCTCTCAATTCCCTCATCTTCCACCTCAAGTTCTGAGGCAGAAAGTGTCTCCCTAATATACAAAGCCACCCTCCTCCTCTTCTCCCTCTCCTATCCCTCCTAAAGAGCCTGTAACCCCCCAGTGTAGCACTCCAATCGTGCATGTTGTCCCACCATGTTTCTGAGATGGCAACTATATCATAGTTGCCCTGGTGGATTAGGACCTCCAGCTCCTCTTGCTTATTGCCTAGGCTGCGTGCATTGGTGTACATGCACTGCAGCTGGGCTCCCGACTCTCAGTGACCCTACCTTGTGCCCTACTTACCTCTGCAGAGGGACCGATGTCTTCACCCACCCCTTCAGACCTAGTTTAAAGCCCTCCTAATGAGCCCTGCCAACTCTAGTGCTAGGACTCTCTTGCCCCTTCTAGATAAATGCACCCCATCAGGACCCAGCAGGTCGGGTGCTGTAAAAGTAGGCCATGATCAAAGAAACCAAAGTTCCTCCGCTGGCACCATTCCCTGAGCCACTTATTGATGGTGTGGGTTCTCCCGTTCCTCTCGGTGTACTCCCCTGCCACTGAAGGAACTGAGCAGAACACCACTTGCACGCCTGCCCCATCAATCAATTGTCCAAGGGCCCTGAACTCCTTCTTAATTGCCCTGGTGCCCTTCCTGTCGATCTCATCACTCCCAGCCTGTATTACCAGTAGAGGGTAATAGTCAGAGGGACTGATGAGCTTGGGGATTCCCCTTGCAATATCCCTTATCCGCGCCCCAGGTAGAGAGCAGACCTCCCTGTGGGATGGGTCGGGACGACATATGGGTCCCTCAGTACCCCCCAGGAGAGAGTCCCCAACAACTATAACCCTTCTCCTTCTCTTTGTGGCAGCGGTCATTATAGCTGGTGGTGGCCGCTTGGTCTTAGGCTTGGCCTTAGGCTGCTCCCCAGAGCTGGTTGTTACAGCCGGCGGGGACCGCTTGGCCCTGGTATCCCCTCTGGATGGCTGCTCCTCAGCCCTCTCATCCCCACCGCCCTCAGCCTGCAGGGCCTCATACTTATTACGCAAGGGCAGCGGAGGAGGAGGAGAGGGCCGGGGGGGATTTCTCTTGCCACCCTTGGCAGGGACCTGTGTCCATCCCTCTCCGTTTTCAGGGGCCCGGCCCTCAGCAGGGGAGATCTGCAGAGCCTTCTCCCACAAGTCTAACTCCCGTTCGCTTTCCCTTATTGACCTCAGCCTAGACACCTCCTCTTTCAGCTTGGCCACTTCATCCTTCAGGTCAGCCACCAGGCTGAGGAGAAAGTTCACCTGCTCACACCTGACACAGGTGTCCTCTCCCTCTCCCTCTCCCTCTATTCCAACTGCCAGGCTGAAGCACTCTCCGCAGCTGGCAGCCTGGACTCCAGCATGCTGGAGAAACAACTCTGTCTGGGTAGATGCTATTTTTCTACCCTTGGTCCGAGTAATGACCATGGTGCAGCGTATGAGTGAAAACAAAAAACAAAAACCAAAAACAAAGCAAGCAAAAAAAAAAAAAAAATTTTTTTTTTTTTTTTCTTGCGCAAGCAGCCGAGAGGCAGCGACTGAGCCGAACTGGCGCCGCCCGCACAAGCAGCCGAGAGGCAGCGACTGAGCCGAACTGGCGCCGCCCGCACAAGCAGCCGAGAGGCAGCGACTGAGCCGAACTGGCGCCGCCCGCACAAGCAGCCGAGAGGCAGCGATGAGCCGAACTGGCGCCGCCCGCACAAGCAGCCGAGAGGCAGCGATTGAGCCGAACTGGCGCCGCCCGCACAAGCAGCCGAGAGGCAGCGATTGAGCCGAACTGGCGCCGCCCGCACAAGCAGCCGAAAGGCAGCGACTGAGCCGAACTGGCGCCGCCCGCACAAGCAGCCGAGAGGCAGCGATTGAGCCGAACTGGCGTCGCCCGCACAAGCAGCCGAGAGGCAGCGATTGAGCCGAACTGGCGCCGCCCGCACAAGCAGCCGAGAGGCAGCGATTGAGCCGAACTGGCGCCGCCCGCACAAGCAGCCGAAAGGCAGCGACTGAGCCGAACTGGCGCCGCCCGCACAAGCAGCCGAGAGGCAGCGATTGAGCCGAACTGGCGCCGCCCGCACAAGCAGCCGACAGGCAGCGACTGAGCCGAACTGGCGCCGCCCGCACAAGCAGCCGAGAGGCAGCGATTGAGCCGAACTGGCGCCGCCCGCACAAGCAGCCGAGAGGCAGCGATTGAGCCGAACTGGCGCCGCCCGCACAAGCAGCCGAGAGGCAGCGATTGAGCCGAACTGGCGTCGCCCGCACAAGCAGCCGAAAGGCAGCGACTGAGCCGAACTGGCGCCGCCCGCACAAGCAGCCGAGAGGCAGCGATTGAGCCGAACTGGCATCGCCCGCACAAGCAGCCGAAAGGCAGTGACTGAGCCGAACTGGCGCCGCCCGCACAAGCAGCCGAGAGGCAGCGATTGAGCCGAACTGGCGCCGCCCGCACAAGCAGCCGAAAGGCAGCGACTGAGCCGAACTGGCGCCGCCCGCACAAGCAGCCGAGAGGCAGCGATTGAGCCGAACTGGCGCCGCCCGCACAAGCAGCCGAGAGGCAGCGATTGAGCCGAACTGGCGCCGCCCGCACAAGCAGCCGAGAGGCAGCGATTGAGCCGAACTGGCGCCGCCCGCACAAGCAGCCGAGAGGCAGCGATTGAGCCGAACTGGCGCCGCCCGCACAAGCAGCCGAAAGGCAGCGACTGAGCCGAACTGGCGCCGCCCGCACAAGCAGCCGAGAGGCAGCGATTGAGCCGAACTGGCGCCGCCCGCACAAGCAGCCGACAGGCAGCGACTGAGCCGAACTGGCGCCGCCCGCACAAGCAGCCGAGAGGCAGCGATTGAGCCGAACTGGCGCCGCCCGCACAAGCAGCCGAGAGGCAGCGATTGAGCCGAACTGGCGCCGCCCGCACAAGCAGCCGAGAGGCAGCGATTGAGCCGAACTGGCGTCGCCCGCACAAGCAGCGAGAGGCAGCGACTGAGCCGAACTGGCGCCGCCCGCACAAGCAGCCGAGAGGCAGCGATTGAGCCGAACTGGCATCGCCCGCACAAGCAGCCGAAAGGCAGTGACTGAGCCGAATGGCGCCGCCCGCACAAGCAGCCGAGAGGCAGCGATTGAGCGAACTGGCGCCGCCCGCACAAGCAGCCGAAAGGCAGCGACTGAGCCGAACTGGCGCCGCCCCCCACAAGCAGCCGAGAGGCAGCGATTGAGCCGAACTGGCGCCGCCCGCACAAGCAGCCGAGAGGCAGCGATTGAGCCGAACTGGCGCCGCCCGCACAAGCAGCCGAGAGAGGCAGCGATTGAGCCGAACTGGCGCCGCCCGCACAAGCAGCCGAGAGGCAGCGATTGAGCCGAACTGGCGTCGCGCCGCACAAGCAGCCGAGAGGCAGCGATTGAGCCGAACTGGCGCCGCCCGCACAAGCAGCCGAGAGGCAGCGATTGAGCCGAACTGGCGCCGCCCGCACAAGCAGCCGAGAGGCAGCGATTGAGCCGAACTGGCGCCGCCCGCACAAGCAGCCGAGAGGCAGCGACTGAGCCGAACTGGCGCCGCCCGCACAAGCAGCCGAGAGGCAGCGATTGAGCCGAACTGGCGCCGCCCGCACAAGCAGCCGAGAGGCAGCGACTGAGCCGAACTGGCGCCGCCCGCACAAGCAGCCGAGAGGCAGCGACTGAGCCGAACTGGCGCCGCCGCACAAGCAGCCGAGAGGCAGCGACTGAGCCGAACTGGCGCCGCCCGCACAAGCAGAGAGAGGCAGCGATTGAGCCCAACTGGCGCCGCCCGCACAAGCAGCCGAAAGGCAGCGATTGAGCCGAACTGGCGCCGCCCGCACAAGCAGCCGAGAGGCAGCGACTGAGCCGAACTGGCGCCGCCCGCACAAGCAGCCGAGAGGCAGCGACTGAGCCGAACTGGCGCCGCCCGCACAAGCAGCCGAGAGGCAGCGATTGAGCCCAACTGGCGCCGCCCGCACAAGCAGCCGAAAGGCAGCGATTGAGCCGAACTGGCGCCGCCCGCACAAGCAGCCGAGAGGCAGCGACTGAGCCGAACTGGCGCCGCCCGCACAAGCAGCCGAGAGGCAGCGACTGAGCCGAACTGGCGCCGCCCGCACAAGCAGCCGAGAGGCAGCGATTGAGCCGAACTGGCGCCGCCCGCACAAGCAGCCGAGAGGCAGCGATTGAGCCGAACTGGCGCCGCCCGCACAAGCAGCCGAGAGGCAGCGATTGAGCCGAACTGGCGCCGCCCGCACAAGCAGCCGAGAGGCAGCGATTGAGCCGAACTGGCGTCGCCCGCACAGCCCGGCTGGGATTTAAATCTCCCGCGGCTGACGTCAGGCACTCGCTCCCGTGCACGCTCGCGAGAGCACGAGCCCGCCTCAATCCCTTCCCCCCAGGAGTCCTCCCGACCCGCTAAACCCCGAAAGCAAGGCAAAAAGCCCAGCAGAAACTCACTAGGCTCCCTCTAGTCTTCTCCTCTCCAGGCTGAACAGCCTCAATTCTTTCACAGGAGAGGCTCTCCAGCACTCCTATTCCTGTCCCTAGTAATGTGTTGTCTTCCCTTTGTTCTTCCAGTGCAGGGGGGAATCTACCTGAGGGACCCCATCAACAGTTGTTTCCAGTTTGCCCAGCTTGCAGACCTGTGTTTCCCCATGGCAGCAGGGAAGCACCACGAGGCAGTGGACACAGCTGCACACAGGTCAGGAGCTGAACTTCCCTGCTGGTGACATCTGGCCGTTTGATCACCTCAGGCACAAAAAGAAACCATAGTTTACACTGGTTTGATGTGGTTGTGGTTAACTTTTAGCAACTGAAGGAGCTGGGGCTGGTTAGTTTGAAGAAGAAGAGGCTGAGGGGAGACCCATCACTCCCTACAGCTCCCTGAGAGGACATTGTGGGAGGTTGGTGTGGTCTCTTCTCACAGGTAATTAGCCACAGAACAAGAGGGAACAGCCTCAGGCTGCACCAGGGGAGGTTTAGGATGGCCACTAGGGAACATTTTTCACAGCAAGAGTGGTCAGAGATTGGCACAGGCTGCCCAGGGAGGTGGTGGAGTCCCCAAGCCTGGATGTGACCATTCAGATGTGGTGCCTGGGGATATGGTTTAGGGGTGAACTTTGCAGAGCAGGGTTAATGGTTGGACTTGATGATCCCAAAGGTCTTTTCAAACCTGAATGATTCTGTGATTCTGCTGAGCACTGGCCAGCTGCTCCTAGGCAACAGACTGAGGTCAGCTGGGTGCTCTGTACTGCAGTGTGCCCAGCTCTAGCACCAGCAGGGGCAGCTAAGACACAAACACCTCTGGGTGAACCACAGCCCTTACAAAATCCTTTATAGCCCTCAGAGGTGAGGAAAAAGCAAAGCCCTTCAAAGAATTTTAATGGCAATGTTTAGCCCAACATCTTATTACATTGTGAAGACTAAGGAGATTTCAGAAGAGGGAAAGAGCATTTCTGAACAACGACTCCATGGTTATGCTCCTGAGTGTGGATGTGGATGCTTGACTGTACCAAAGCCACAACTTAATCCACTCACTTGAAACAAAATGTTCAGATTCAGTTTTCTAATCTCCTTCCCAGCACTAATCCTATTAGCACTTCTAAAACAAATCTTCTGGGGAGTAGGATGGGACCTCCCTACCATTCTTGTGGCCCCGCTGGAAAGAGCACAGGCATGGAGGGAGGCTTCAACACCAGCCCAGCTGATTTTCACCTGAGCCTTGCCCCCTCCATCACCACAGGAAGGCTTTTATCAATGCTGCTCATATTCCTCTCTCCTCACATCTTCTCTCCCGCTTGCTGAGCACTAGGCACCATGGTGTGTCCCCTGGGGACAGCAGAAGCTGCTAGCTCTGGTGACGTGGTGGTGAGGCACACAGTGTGTGCAGCATGCAGACAGGTGGGCTGTGTGAGCCTGCTGGGTGGCCAGAGGAGTGGGGTGGCCCCACAGGACAGCTGTCCTGGTTACCCAAGCCCTTGGCAGGCTGGCTCTCAGGTCGGCTCAATGTTGGAGCCTGGCAAGGTGTGCCAGTAGTATGGGCAGAGCACTGACTCAGTTCCTAAGCAGCTCAGCTGGGCTCACTGTGTGCTGCTGGAGGAGGTGTGTGTCTGAGAGTAGGAAGGGGCAGTGTGGGGGAGCAAGTAAGGGAAGAGCAGAGAGGAGATTGCAGAGGCAGTGAGGCCTGGTTGTAAACAGATTCTCAGGTGTGTGGAGGGAAGCATGGCCAGCAGATCAAGAGAGGTGATTCTGCCAATCTACTCCTCACCTGCAGTGCTGTGTCCAGCTCTGGAGCAGGTCCAGAGGAGGCCACAAAGAACATCAGAGAGGCTGGAGAACTCTCCTACAAAGACAGGCTGGGAGAGTTGGGGCTGTGCAGCCTGGAGAGGAGAAGGCTGCAGGGAGCCCTCAGAGCTGCAGTTCAATACCTGCAGGGAGCTGCAGGCAGCTGGGGAGGGACTGCTCAGGAGGGGCTGTGGGGATAGGCCAAGGGGCAAGGGTTTGGAACTGGAGCAGGGCAGAGTCAGGTTGGACACCAGGAGGAAGCTGTGCCCAGGGAGGCTGGGGAGACACTGGCACAGGCTGCCCAGGGAGGTGGTTGAGGCTCCATGCCTGGAGCCATTCAGGCTCAGCCTGGCTGTGTCCCTGGGCAGCTGCTCTGGCTGGAGGGGTCCCTGCTGCTGCAGGGGGTTGCACAAGACGCCCTTGGAGGCTCCCTCCCAGCTCCTTCAATTGTTGAAGCTGTGAATTGCCTGCAGGGGGTTGCACAAGATGCCCTTGGAGGGTCCCTCCCAGCCCCAGCAATCTGTGAAGCTGTGAAGCTGTTGTTCTGGCAGAGCTGAAGAGGCACACTCCACATTTTCACAGACACTGTGGCCATGCAGCAGCAGCTGCTGCTGGTGGTGAACCGCAGCTGAAAGGGCACAGTCCTCTTCTGGCGTCCCAGGCAGCAACTGCAGAGCCATGGGATGAGCTGGGTCAGCAGGTTGTGCTGCACCTTGTGAAGCCAGGCTTGCTCTCCAAGGTGTGGCTGAGCTGCTGAGTCACAGCAGTCCCAGCAATCCCTGCCCCTGGCACTGTGCAGGGGGCTCCAGCCGCAGGAGGTGGCAGCAGGGGCTGGTGGTGCAGTGAGGAGAGTGGTCTGCACTGCTTGGTGAGGTGAAGGTTACTGGGCAGGCAGGGTTGGTTTATTTGCAGACCATGCTGTGTTGAGGGAGTGGCTGACTGTAATGATTACAGGAATCCACCAGAAGTGGCTGCCACTAGAAGTGCCCAGGCAGCAGCCATGGCAAAGTTAAGGTTGCAAACCCAGCAACCACCCTTTCAGCCAAACACCATCAGGCTTCAGGTCACAGACCATGGCTGCACATTTCCAGAGCTTCTCTGCCAACAACCAGTTACTATCACCCCCAGATCAGGCTGGGGGTTGTGTCTAATTTGTCTGTAATTGCAGGTGGAGGTCTTCACATCTGTGTGGTCTCAGGGAGTTTGGTGTCTTGCCCTGTGACATTGAGCAAGCCACATTGTCTTTTTCCCTAAGCGTTCAGCAGCACTTTGAGATCCTTCTTGTAGATAAGACTTAAGGTAGTCCCAGCTTCTGTGGCAATGGTCCTACCAGCTGACACTCGCAGCTTTAAAATTTGACTACACAAAGTCAACATTTAGAAAGGAACTGGCAGGAGTTACATAAGGCACAGCCAGCGTCTGGCATGCCCCAAACCCATCCACACCTGGGCTGGTGGTGACAAAGCCCTTGAGAATCAGCCACGTGTCAGCACAGACATCATCATCCTGCCCCTCCGAGCTGAGCTCCTGCCCTGACACATGTGCTCAGGATGCAGGACGTGTCAGCAGCTCGCAGCCTGGCACTGCTGCCTGGTGAAGCTTACGCCTGCAGGAGCTCTCCTGGGTGGTTAACTATCTCACTGTCATGGCTGTTCTACACCCAACGAATGAGCTCCTCTCCAGAGACTGCGTCTGATGCTTGCTAAAGGTTTTAATCTCATCACCCTTTTAACAACCTAGCTGCTTGTCCTGAGAACGCCATTTAACATTCTAGTCTCATTTATCTGTTGTTTTAAACCCTATTATCTCCCTGCTCACAGTTTCCAGTGGGATGTCCTTCCCATGGCCTGTCACTGAGAAGTGACAAGTCAGCCAGAGCTGCACTTCACATGGGGGCCTCTGCTCTGGCTGGAGGCAGTGCGGGCACTCGCTGCCCGAACACGCAAGTGGCACGACATGAACAAACCAGAGCCAAAACACACCCAGGGAACGAAAAGAGAAAGGAGAGAGCTCCCATACATGTGAACAGAGGGAGTCTAGAAAAGCACAGGGTCACAGAAAGAACCTATCCCGTTTCACCTTGATGACTTTAAGGCCAAACATTGTTTTGCTCCTATTACCCAAATAAATCTGCTTGCATCGACAAGGAGACAAACCCCGGCCCCACGCCCGCAGCCCTAGCGGCACAGCTCGGAGCTCTGCGGCTCAGCAGAGGCCTCTCCCGGCCCTGCTGCAGCTCAGGCAGAGTAGCACTTGGATTCATCTTGTTTTATACGTTGTGTTACTTGTGACTGGCTCAGCTCCGAGCCAGGCAGATTCACTCCTTTACCTCTTCCAGAAGGGGTAAAACAAAAAAGTTCACAGTAAGGACTGGACAGGGTAAACCAGCACAGAGCGTATCAAACACACAGGATCCATAGTCTGGGCTTAACACAGAACCACACTGGGCCATAGCTTCACACAAACCTCACTTTAAACCAGGCCAACAAACCCAAGCCCTCGTGCCCTCTCCCTGTCCCCATGCCTCTCTATGCCTCCTACCAAAGCATTGTGACACAGCTAAGTTCGGCTTGGCAGCCCCAGGCCCCAATTAGACTGCTCCAGGCTTAATTGGCAGCACTGCCAAGGCTGACACCAGCCCTTCCCCACAAGAGATAACATCCTGTGTGTCCTCCTGGGAGGAGAGAGGGGAGGGAAAAGAGATGAAAAGTGACTCTGTAGCCAGTTTATTATGATGCAGGGAATGAAACACACTTCCAGTCCACCTCCTGGACCTCTCTAGCCTCTGGAGGTCTTCAACTTTGGTTTCATAAAGGCACCCCAGCCTCAAACTACCACAGTAACTACTTCTTTTTTACTCATCATTTTTTGAACAACCACTAAGTATTAATTAGACATTTTGGTACTCAGACCACAGCAACACAGGATCATCTTCCTGCAATAAAAATACCCTGGGCACGAGGAAGGGAGATGCAAACCCCAAAGGTTTATTTTGTGCACATTAGCAGCACACAAACTCACACCTCCTAGAGTCAATGTCCCTTTAAAGTCCCTGAAGGTCCCTTCAGCAAGCCTCCAACCTGAGCCTCGCTGCGATCCTGTGCCTGAGCCGGCAGCCGCCGAGCTCCTGCTAAGGGAAGCAACCTGGCAGGCCCATGGCCTGGGGAGTGCTGCTCTTGGCAGGAAGCAGCAGGTGCCAGCCTGTGCTGAAGGGTGCATGGGCAGGGACGGCTCTCAGGAGGGTGAAGCATGCTGAGACTCAGCTTTGGGAGCAGCAGTAATGCCTACAAAAACCACAGAAGCCCAGGCTTGGCCAGCTGGTAGCAGAGGTGTAGGGACATGAAGAAAGCTGACACTGGCATCATGAAAACCAGCCCCTGAGCAGCTGGCCACAGCTTCTGCTGTGGCAGTGCCTGGACAAAGCACAAAGGCCTGGGCACGTGGGCTTGTTGGCAGCTACCACAAACCTGATGGCTGCCTTTCCTTTGGAAGCAAACATCTGAACTTACCTTTCTGTACTTGAAGTAGTAAAGCCAAGGGGACCTCCAAGCAGCCTGTGTCCCACTCTAAGCTCCTGAGCACAGCACTAGTGTGAAGGGGCAGAGCTGGATTACTTCTGGTGTGCAGACAAAATTCAGTCCTTACCCCGAAGAGGGCACACAGGAGGATAAGCACAAAGCTTCACCTGTGCCACTACCCTTTGTCCACAAACACTTTGAAGGTGTTTCATGCAGGTGTTTCATGCAGAGCCAATTTCTAGCCTGACTCAGCATTTCTCACCTGAATGAGCTGCTTTCTGCAGCAGCCTCCTCGCTGTTGCTCTTGGTGATGGCATTATCTAGTGTGAGTGGGAGAAGATGTGCTGAGCTGCTGGTCCATCTGCACCAAAAGGTAAGGCCAGCTGGACCGAGCCAACTCTGCATGTCATTTGAGCATGGGAAAGATGTGAAGCTACATGATTCAAAGTGGAGTTGCTTTATCCTAGAGTGCTGCCTCATAGCTGAGTGAAGTACCTAAGTACCTGGGTAAATGTTAATCTGCTTAAATCCTTGCACTGAAGCAACTTTCTAACCTCCAGACAAACTGTAATCTTGTTGAGAACATCACCTGACAGGCCCTCTTCTGTAGTCGGCGGCAATCACTGCGCACCTGCAGGACGGCCAAGGGCTCAGGCCCAGCCAGCATGGAGTTAGGCAGGGCAGGTCCTGCCTGACCAACCTGATCTCCTTCTATGATCAGTGACTGCCTGGGGGATGTGGGGCAGGCTGTGGATGTGGTCTACCTGGACTTCAGCAAGGCCTTGACACTGTCCCCCACAGCAAGCTCCTGGCCAAGCTGTCAGCTCGTGGCTTGGGCAGCAGCACTCTGAGCTGGGTTAGGAACTGGCTGGAGGCTGAGCCCAGAGAGTGGTGGTGAATGGTGCCACAGCCAGCTGGCAGCCAGGCCCAGTGGTGTGCCCCAGGGAGCAGTCTGAGCCCCAGCCTGTTCAATATCTTCATTGATGATCTGGATGAGGGGATTGAGACAGTCATCAGCAAATGTGCAGATGACACCAAGCTGGGGGCAGATGTTGGTCAGTCAGAGGGCAGAAGGGCTCTGCAGAGGGACCTCGACCGACTGGGCAGATGGGCAGAGGCCAACAGGATGGCATTCAACAAGTCCAAGTGCCAGGGGCTGCACTTTGGCCACAGCAACCCCATGCAGAGCTACAGGCTGGGGTCAGAGTGGCTGAGAGCTGCCAAACAGAGAGGGACCTGGGGGTGCTGATTGACAGCTGCCTGAACATGAGCCAGCAGTGTGCCCAGGGGGCCAAGAGGGCCAATGGCATCCTGGCCTGCATTAGGAAGAGTGTGGCCAGCAGGAGCAGGGAGGTCATTGTGCCCCTGTACTCTGCTTGGTTAGGCCACACCTTGAGTCCTGTGTCCAGTTCTGGGCCCCTCAGTTTAAGAAGGATATCAAGACACTTGAAGGTGGCCAGAGAAAGGCAACAAGGCTGGGGAGAGGCCTTGAGCACAGCCCTGGGAGGAGAGGCTGAGGGAGCTGGGGTGCTTAGCCTGGAGAAGAGGAGGCTCAGGGGAGACCTCATTGCTCTCTACAACCAACTGAAGGGTGGTTGTAGCCAGGTGGGGGTTGGTCTCTTCTCTCTAGCAACCAGCACCAGAACAAGAGGACACAGTCTCAAGCTGTGCCAGGGGAAGTTTAGGCTGGAGGTGAGGAGAAAGTTCTTCACTGAGAGAGTCATTCACCATTGGGATGTGCTGCCCGGGGAGGTGGTGGAGTCACCGTCCCTGGAGGTGTTCAAGAGGGGATTGGATGTGGCACTTGGTGCCATGGTCTAGTCATGGGGTCTGTGGTGACAGGTTGGACTCGATGAGCTTCGAGGTCTCTTCCAGCCATGGCGATACTGTGTGTGATACTGTGTGTGCCAGTCAGTCCAAGGAGATCTTGAAGCGTAAGGCTGCTGTGGTGCCATTTCAGCCTACATCTATCAGCAAATGCTCTTCCAGTTTTCAGACTAAGGGGTTTCACTGAAGAGCAGAAGACAACTTCTGCAGGGAGGGGGCTGCTTGAAATCCTTCTTGTGCCTTGTTTTGGTGTCAGTACTGTGCTGGCAAAGCACTACTCACTCTTTGACCAATGAATCTGAAGTCCTGCCTCCTGTGTCAGCTGCATGTTGGCAGAACATGTGAATGAGAAGCTACAACTCAAGCATTGCTGACTACTGAGGAATGCTTCTGGCACTGCTCTGCAAGGCTTTCAAGGTGTTTATGTTCAGGTTCAGGGTCCAGCACCTGATGGGGCTACAAGAAGGCTGCAGAGGGACTGTTCCCAAAGGCCTGCAGGGACAGGCCCAGGGGCAAAGGCTTCAAACTAGAGCAGAGCAGATTGAGATTGGATGTGAGGAACAAGTTCTGCCCCAGGAGGCTGCTGGAACACTGCAGCAGGTTGCCCAGGGAGGTGGCTGAGGCTCCATCCCTGGAGCTATTCCAGGGGAGGCTGGAGAGGGCTCTGGGCAAGCTGCTGCAGGGGAGGATGTCCCTGCTGGGTGCAGGGGGTCACTCTGTGATTCTATAATGAGGTCAAAGAAATGCATGATTTTCCCCTTCCTTTGACATATGAATGAACACAGCCAGCTGGCCAGTCCTCAGCTCTCATGTGCCCTCCATGAGGTGCCTGCAGGGACCACCCTACCACTAAGTTAGCTTTTCAGCTCAGCTGTTTCCTCCTGCATTGGACATAAACAAGTCCTCGCCATAACCACACCAGCCCTGCTTCTCGTGTTAAGCACAGTACCAGTAACTGTCAGGACAAATGTGTGTCACTATCAAACACCTTGGGCATGATGCAAACACATCTGCCACCACTCCCAGCAGGCAACACCAACCTCCTCACGGGCAGGGCCAATGATCCTGGACGACGGAAAATGATCTTCAGCAATCCTGGATTGCGCCATACCCCCTTCAGCTACTTGCTTCCACACATGGATGAGCTGCTGACACCATGCAGTGCCTCGGTGCCTGGTGAAGCAAGCCTCTGAGAAAGGGAGTGGTCCTCAGGTCCTCGATGTCACTTGATAAGAACAGGCTGCCCTGGCTCTGGTGGGAAGAGATGTAGAGGAGATGGGAGGTGCAGGAGCCAGGGCTTGTAGCCAGGCTGCCTCCTGTTGCTTTGGGAGGTGACTCCCTGTTCTGCACAGTGCCCCTCCATGCACCTTCATTCCCAGGCAGGCACTCCATGTACACAAACATCACTGCCAGCCCCAACCTTTGGGAACAACACAAACACACAACATGTAAAGCACACAACTGCTGTGCTGGCTCAGGCAGGGTGGCTTGGGGTCAGCAGAGCCCCTTTCAGCCCAAGAGAACTGGGGTGGGTCCAGGGACAGTGGGGTCAAAAACAGCTGCAGGTGGTGACCAGGCCAGCTCTGCCACCCCAGGGGGCAAGCAGACATTCTTGGCACACCCTGCCTTGCTAGTGCCACCTTCCATCAGCAGCCACCACCAGCTTTTCTAGAGCTACACACAGTGGAAACCAGGCAGAATCACAGCCAAAACCCAGCAAAAGCTCACTGCACGCAGGCAAAAGCTGCTGCAGCCAGACAAGGCAACTGTCTGGCTCCAGCTATCTGATGGTGGCTCTGCTGCCCACAGGCAAAGCAGACCACCAGGTGGGCTCCTCTGGGGACAGCAATATCATCCTGCCAGTGATGAAGGTCAGACAAACCTTAATGAGCAAGAGCAGCAAGCTGACGACAACAGATGAGGGCAAGGCTAAGGTACTCAACAACGTTGCCTCAGTTTGCATCATCAGCTTCTCTTCCTAACCTCCTGAGTTGATGGACTGCAAGAATGGGACTGGGTGGGGCAAGTCCTTCCCACCATAACAGATCATGAAGTTTGTGACCACCTAAGGAACCTGGACACTGCCTTGCAGAGTGCTGAGGAGTTGGCTGCTGGAGTTGCCATGCTGCTTGAAAAAGCCCTGGCAGTCAGGTGAAGGCCCAGAGCCTGAGGAAAGGAAACATCCCACTCAGTGTTAAAAAGGGTAGAAAAGAGGACCCTGGGAACTCGTGACCTGTCAGCCTCACCTCCCTGCCTGGGAAGGTCATGGAACAGATCCTCCTGGAAGCTCTGCTAAGGCCCAACAAGGACAGAGCAATGGTTCAAGACAGGCAGCATGGCTTCCAAGTGGCCTTCTGTGGTGGGGTGAGTACACCAGAGGGACCAGGGAAGAGCTCTCGATGCCATCTGTCTGGACTTCTGTAAAGCCTTTGACATGGTTCCCCACAACACCCTGCTCCCTAAACCAGAGATGTGGATCAGATAGGTGGACTGCCTGGTGGATAAAGAGTTGGATGGATCCAGACATGGTGGTCAATGGTGTGAGTCTAGGTGGAAACCAGTGATGAGTGCTGTCCCTCAGGGGTTCATGCTGGGACCAGTGCTCTTCAATACCTTCATCAATGGCATGACCAGTGGGACCAAGCAAGTCTGCAGATGACAGCCAGCTGAGGAAAAGATGGATCCAGAGGGACCTGGACAAGCTGGAGAATCACAGCCATGTAAGCTTCAAGAGGTTCATCATCACCCAGTGTGAGGTCCTGCACCTGAGCACCAGAGGATGCCCCGGTATCAATACAGGCTGGAGGGTAAAGAGAGAGAGTAGCACTGCAGAGAGGACTTGGGGGTGCTGGGGTTGCAGAGCTGACACCAAGCACTGCCAGCCCAGCCCCAGCCCGTCCCGGGCTGATCCCCAGCAGTGTGGGCAGCAGGGGCAGGGAGGGGATTCTGCCCCTCTGCTGTGCTCTGCTGAGACCTCCCCTGCAGTGCTGGGGCAGCTCTGGAGCCTCAGAACAGCACAGGCAGGCACCTGGTGGAGCAGGGCCAGAGGAGGCCACAGCAGTGCTGGCAGGGCTGGAAGCCCTCTGCTGTGAGGCCAGGCTGAGAGTTGGGCTTGGGCAGCCTGCAGAGGAGAAGGCTGCAGGAGACCTTCTGGTGGCCCTGCAGTGCCTAAAGGCAGGGGAGAAGAAAGCTGGGGACAGACTTCTGAGCAGGGCCTGTTGGGACAGGACATGGATGGAGGTTTGAACTGAAAGAGGGAGGCTTAGAGCGGAGAGCAGGAAGGCCATGAGGCTGGTGAACCACTGCAACAGGTTGCCCAGAGGTTTGTTCCATCCCTGGAACCATTCCAGGTTAGACTGGGTGGGTCTTGGAGCAACCTGCTGTAGCTGACGATGTCCCTACCCGCGGGGTTGGACCAAATGAGCTTTAAAGGTCCCTTCCAAGCCAAGCCCTTCTGTGATTCTCTGATGTAAACCCGGAGGACTGCCCGAGGGCGGAGAGGCAGCAGCTGGAGGGTTGCCACCCTCTGAGCCGAAGGCAGTTCGAGAGGCTTCGCGGCAGGCGGCCACGAGCAGCCCGGCTGGCCAGGACGAGGGCCGGCCTGTCCCACCCGAGGGGGCCTGCCGGCTAGGGGGCACCTAGGGCACCGGTTCAGCTCATCATCCCAGCACTCCAGCAGAGCTGTGCCAGGTGCGGCCTCCGCCAGCTGCACCGCGAGTGACACGCAGGGAGGGCTGCCCCAGTTCCACGCAGGCTTATGCCGGTGCGCCGTGGAGCCAGCACAGCGCTGGAGCTCCTCGGACACGTAAACGGCGTTCAGAAAAAGCCCTGCTGCGGCTGGGGGGAGGCCGAGCACGGACACCGCTCCCACGCCGGGCGAGCGCCTGAGCGGCTCAAACCCGCGCCGCACGACGCCCCCGCTCCCGCCCGCGGCTGCCCGCCCACGCCCTGTGTCAGGCAGTTTGCGCCCGCGCCGCGCCCCTCGGGGCGTGGTCCCGCTCGCCGGCCAATGGCGCGGCGCAGGGGTGAAGCCACGGGCAGACGGCGGCCGCCGGCGGGCGCACCCCGCCCCTCCTCCTCACGCCGCGGCCCCCCGCCGGGCCCGAGCGCGGGCTCCGGATTGGGCGGAAAGGGTTTATTTTAAAAGAAACCTCCTTTCCCATTGGGCGAGGGAAACGCCTGTCAAAGGGACATTTCCTTGTTGCTTAAGTCGGGAAGGTGGAAGCAAGATGTGCCCGCCCCATGCGCTGACTAGCCAGCAGGAAGCCGAGAGCCCGCCTCCATCCCCATGCCACCCTGTTGCAGTCGCTTTGCCGATGACTGACACCTGCCAGACTGCCAGTGAGAGGCCGAGCTTCGCATAGCGCCCAATAGAAAGGCGCGAGCCAGGGAGGAGGGCGGTTGCCGGGATGGTATGATTGGCAGGCGGGGCGGGGGGAGAGGAGGCTCGCAGGAGCTGATATGTCCGCCATCTTGAAGCGTCGGTGATGGTGGCAAGCGGGTGCCTTTCCTGCCTGAGCCGAGGCAGCCCAGGGCCTGTGGCGGGGCTGCGCGCTTCCCGAGGTATGGGCGGATAGCAGTGAGCCCTCCCTGCTGCCGCTTCGAGCGGGCCAGCGCTTCGGTGGCGGCTCCCGTCAGCGGAGCAGCCTGGCGCCCATTCCTTCGCGCGGGGGGCTCTAGACGCTTCTTGGGTGCTGCGGGGCTAGGGTCTGGGGAGCGCAGGGGGGACTGTCGTGTACGGTGCCACTCGCACGTGCGTCACTGAGCGCGGGGCGCCCGGGCCAGGCGCGGTAGGCCATGGCGTGGCTGCGGGGTGCCGCGGGCCTGGGCGCGGCGAGAGAGGCCCGGGCCGCGCTGGAGGGAGCCTTTGCCCTCCCGTCGTCTTTCTATCCGTGACCGTGATGCTGGTCCTCGTAGCTGCTTCCAGATTTCTTCTTGATGTTTGGGCCGCTTCATCCCGGGTCGGGAGCCGGCCGGGAGCCGTGGAGGGGCGGAGACGCCGTGGCCGTTCCGCGGCAGCTTTTGGGCGCGGAGTGCTGGCGGCCTGGTGGGTTGCGGAGCGGGTCGTGGCGCGGCGGGGGACGGTGGGCGGTGCGATGTTCCTCGGTAGACCGAGGAGCTCTAAATGGCTGAAATGTTTCGTCGGAATGGGGGAAGCGGTTTTCACTACTCTCTTCCCTAGCAGTCGCTCATGTTGTTGCTGTAACTCACAGAACTTTATTCTGGCTTCGCTGCTCTCTCGGTACGCAAGCCTTGCTCTCCTCTCGACAGAGGAGCCTTGCTGAATTGATGCTGCATTCGCTTGACTCTTCTAAAGTCTGTTCCTCAGTATTCCTGTAAGGACAGTACCTTTTGTTGCTGTTGTTTGTGGGCTTTTCGGTTGGTTGGTTTTGTTTTATAATAAGGCAGGTTCTTTCAAGAACAATCCTTTAAGGTAGAGCAGCATTTGGGAAGCTTTAACTGCTCTTAATACATGTGGCAGGTAGTTTTGCTTAGTTGCTAGGAACTTCTCGAAGGGGGAATTGTTTAAAGCCTTATGTGACATAAAGGCTAAAGTTCATCTCTATCAGGATACTGTTTAATTTAGTACAGTAACACACTTTGCATAGGTGTGTGAGTGGCAGACTACCGAAAACTTGTGGGTGGATAGCCTTAGGAAGTGTGCCTCGTGAGATGTTGACCAGTTGAGAGGTCTGTTACTGCTAGTGATATTACTTATGTCTAAAATCTTCAGTGGAAGGAGTCAAAATGTGTTCTAACAGTGGAATGTGTGTTTGGTTTTGATGTCGGTGGGTTTGGTTTGTGGTGGGGTTTTTTGTTTGTTTGGAATTGATGAATATTAAGCTGGTCTGAAATTCCAGGTAGTGTATACAAAGTAGTTTGTGAACTGCACAAACTCACGTGTGGGGCTTTTTCTTTCTGGAGTGCTGAAAGATGGGAATCTTCCTGTTTGAGTGCTCCAGATTAGTGCAGTTACTCGAACTGCAATGTCTTTTCAGTGCACTCTGTGATTCTGGGATCACATCGCTCTATGTTAGTTATGCTTGTCAGGAGGGAGGCAGGGACTAACTGTAGCTTGAAAGAATCCTTATCATACACAAACATAAAAATACATATATATACACACACATATAGAATTGTCTTTCACTATGTAACTTGCTGGTGAGAGTTCTCATAAATGTAGTTTCTTGACAGTTTGTAGTCCTCAGTATTTGTTCAAGAACGTAGGGTTTGTTCCCTCCATCCTGGGATACTGCTTGAAGGTAGCTGATCCTTAGTTACTTTCTATGTGAAAAGCAGAAGTGTTTACCCAGTATTGAGTCCTGCACTTAGAGTTGATAAAGAAATTTATCTCCCAGTACAATATTTTGTTTGGCTGGAGGACCTGCTGGGGCCTCTCTGGCAGTGCATTATAGCTCCTTTGCAAGCAAGTTAGTTTTAGATGGAAACTGATGTGAGTAGTATCTTTGGATTCTTCTATAATCCACTAGCCATTATTACTCCCTTATGGAAGTAAAGATACTAAGTATTTTCTCATCCATTTTTTTTCCTGCAAACTGTTCAGCCTACTTCTGTTACCTGCTAAAGTGTGAAAGTGTGTAAAGTTTGCTTTGAGCCCCTCTCTCTCGCAGCAGCAGAGGTGATGTTTGGCCTGTACACCAAGCAGAGAATCAGATGATGTTCTGAGAGCGAAAGTCAAGTGAATTAATAGAACAGGATCTGAATTAGCGTATTAAAGCAGAAAAACTATAGATGGGGTTTAGTATTAACAGATGGTTACAGAGTGAACCGATGCTGTTGCAGCTCAACAGCTTGCCTCTCTCCTCAGCTTAAGCTCTAAATACACTTACTGTGAAACACTGAAGTACTGGCTAAACCCCAACCACTGGGACTGAAACAGAAGAGAGAAATGCTTTGAAGAACTCATGGATCCACTCTTCCTCTCTATTGACATCCTCCTTCATCCAAGTGCTTAAAGCACTTTGAATTCTACTTTGTATCAGTGTACTGAAATAATATATTTCTGGCTTCAGCCTCGCAGCATACTACACAGTGTCTGCGTAGGTGGGCGTCTTATGTATCCACTGCTCAGATAACTGGGGTTAGTTTATGACCTTGAAGGTTAAGGTGGAAGCCGTGGCTTTTCTGCTTGTGTGCAGAGGAGTTATGTGAGTGTGAGCATAGTGATGGGTTTCTGTAGTGAGGTAGGATGTCTTAAGCCGTTGTCTGCTGCCTAGATGTAGCTCTCTATGTTTAGGAGCAGTGTGTTACTTCAAAGTAGACACCACATCCAGATTCTAGAATACCAGGTGTCTGACTGGGTTGTCCTAAGAGCCAGATATGGAGCCCTTGGTTTTGGCAAAACTTGCTGTAGTAGACAAGTAGGGATGAATGAGAAATATCTTGCCTCATTCTGTCAGTTGAAGGAAGGGAGCAAAGAACTTGAAAAACTATTTAGTGATCGCATTTGATCCAGGTGTTTTTGAAGTGGGAGACAAGCCTGAAAGATAATCCAAAAATTCATAGGGAATGTGAGCATAATATCAACTCTGCATAGCATGCTTAATTGTTGGTGTATCAGGGTGCCAGCATCTGTTTTAGAAACCATATGCAACTAAGCACTGAAGGAAAATGTTTTTCTGCCTTTGGCTATTACATGCAGTTGTATTGATAGCTTGGGACCCTTCTCAGGAAATAGGATAGACTGAATTGATAAGATTGGGAAGGCATTTGGTAGAAGCTGTTAACAGTTACTTGTTTATGGCATAGTTCCTTGCACAGTATGGGGGGGGAAATCTGTTGCTGAAAAGTAGAGGACTCCTCATGACCTCTCTACTGAATAACTTCCATAAAGTGCCAGGAAGCTTTTTAAGTGTGTGATTTGGATTGGCTGAAAAAGCTCCCAGCTAACTCTCTGACTCTGGTTTCTTATTGCTGCTACTCTTGTACGGTCATCCCATCACCCTGTTAAATGGATGTATCTTCTTCCTTGGGACTTAAAACTTGGAGTGCTCAGTGACAGAATCTATGGAATGTGTTGTGGGCCAGCAGTAGAAAAGGACCTCAGAGTACACTGTGCTGCAAAGCTGTGATACATGTCACCACTCTGGAGTCTTAGGCATGTTGGCACATGGGTAAGAAGAGCATCTAAGAAGCGGTAGTGAGGATTTGGTTGATGTGAAGGGAGGTAGAACTGCTTAAGAAAAGTGTGTACACGCACGCAGAACCTGCCCCATAGTGAGATTTGATGGTTGGTTAGTTTACTTGGAGGATGTTTTGGATGGGTTCCTGCTTCCCTTCAAATGAAGTGATTCCCAGCGCTTATACAGCGTTGAGTTGTACGTGGTCTAGTGTCTCCTTCCTGTGACCTCTGGGTCTTCTGAGACATGAGCACTGACAGACCATAGGCCAGCTCCTGTCAGTTGTGCAAAAAATCCTTTTAAATGTGAGGAAAACTCTAAAGCCGTTTTTTTATGATCAGGCGGGTCCTCAGTGAGCCATGTGAAAGGGCCATGTGATTTCCAGTTTGGTAACAACACCTACTTGGATTGACAGTGGAAAACTCCCTGATTTATTATTTCAAGAAAAGCTAGTGACTAGTTTGAGTTTATCCAATACCTCCTAGAAAGCAGCAAGCAGTTCCAATACTGAAAGCATTCTTCTTGCCACTGGGAATCAAGTGAACTGTTGGCCTATTTTCTTCCTCCAAAGCAGTGGCACAGTCCCCACCTTCAATGTCCATAGGCAGAATTTCTAACTGGATCTGGATATATGAAGCAAGATTCTATTGCCTTTGAATTTAACTCTTGCTAGAGGTTTTGGAGTGGAACTCATTATTTCCTAAGCTACTAGTAGAAAGGAAGAGGCTCTCTGTAAATGTATGTTGTGAGTGTAAGACTCCAGCCCTCAATTGGGTGATTGCTCAGCTCTCACTGTAGTGGTGTCTGAATTGATAAATCAAAAGCAAGTGAAGTGTTTTGGTGTTGCCTGCCTGTGAATGACCAGAGTTTGGACTGGACTGTAATGAAGCCGTGGGTATTGCTTTCGGCTGTGACAACCATGCATTGATCAAAGGATTTGGTTTTAACAAGTGGTGTTTCAGAGAAGGGAAGTGGAAGATTTAAAAGCAATGCAGGTAAAATCCAGTAGTTGGTGAATGGTGCTGGAAGACCTGCTGCACTACTTGTCAAGCTCTGCAGGTGTAAGAAGAGAACCTGTCAAGCTGTGAGTTGATAATGGCATTCAGTGCTTAGTTTGAACTGTTAGGTACTTGTAAAACTTGACAGTTCCTTTTGGCATTACTGAGGCCTTCCTGTTGCTTCTCTGGAGTCATGGGTCTTTCTTCATTTAAAAGATTGGTTTTGCTGTCAGATTATGAAGCTTTGTCCAGTTCTTTCTCTTACCTTTGTGCTGTGGGTTTTGGCTTGTTTTTTTTGACTAGTAACACTAGCAATGTGTGATTGAGGACTAAACTGACCCTTTTTCAACCCATTATGAGTGTTTGATTGCTTCTGGCTAGTATTTAGTAGTTTGTGCAATTGCAGTTGTCTTATTGATATGACCTCCGTCATAGACGGGCACATACTTTATTTTTCTATGGCTCTCTGTTCCAGTATGCTCTTCTGCTGGACTTAAGTAGTATTGTTTATTGTGAAAGGTTGAAAAAAAAAAAGAACCAGCCACACCTAGCTTGCCTTACTTCAAAAGTGCAATTTATAAATCCAATTTAATCCTGACTTGCCTGTTACTGAATGGGAGTTTAGTTGCCAGACTGGAATTGTAGCGATGGGATATCAAGGTAGTCCAAAGAACAAAACACAAAAGTGAATCTCTTCATGTATGCTGTCTGTGGAAAAGGCTTTGGAGCTGGAAAACCTCATAGGCATTTATAATGTGGGAAAGGCCTGGGGTGTCTGCTGTCTCTTTCTAGGAAGCTGGCTTCCTTTTTGGATGTAGCAGAAAGCCATGTAAGGATGTACAAGCAGATTTGTCTTGAAATACAGTGGTCCAATTCCCCTTCTCCAGACTGGGGAATTCTGGAGATTTACTTGCTGTCCTTGGAACAATGCTAGCTGTAATGCTGCACAAGGACTGCTCTTTTCCACACCTATGCTGAAGTTATGGCCTCCTGTGCAGCCAATAATGGAATTATTAATAGATAGAATAGAAAACTTGTAACTACAGTACTGATCTCATCCTCATGACAGGGAGGGAGGAGGGATTAGACATCTCAATGGCCATAGCTTTTAATTCATAGAAAGTGAAGATGAGTGTGAAGATTTAAGGCCTTCTCTGGAAATGTGGTGGTATGTAGTGGAACTACTGAGCAGCAGAATGCAAATAAAAGTGGTAAATGTGTTTTGCTGTTGAATTTTCAGAGGGTGGGTTCCTGTAGGGAAAGCTCTAAGCAACACTCAATGAATCTGTTCCTCTCAAAGCTAAAAGCAAACTGGTAGTTGAAAATAACAGAAAGTTGGGAAGGGAAGGATAGGAAGTTGTGGCTTCGGGGTTTTTTTTTTAATTGCAGCTAAGCCAGCTGTAAAGTTTGCTTCTAGACTTTCAAGTGCTTCAGACCAAGTTAGTTTCTGTGCCACTTTCTGCACTGCTCACTTTACTTAGTTGAACTAAGTAATAAGACTGTGAAAAAAGTTTCTGAAAGCCCAAATGTTAGTTAAAAAAATAGTGAAGTTTGAGTTTTAAAGTAACTTGACTTTTAAATCTCTGTTCACAGGTTATTGCTTTTTAGGGCTGTGTCTTGTAATGCTGTTACTAATATGGGACCATTGAACTGAGCTGGCTTGCCTTTGTTTAACAATCTTTGAGTAGGTATAAGGCAGTGTCAGTGGAGGTTTGGGTAACTATTTGTCTTGCATTTGGTTTAATTATAAACATTTATTTCGTTGTTTCCTAGCTAGTAACACTTCCTAGTGAGAGCTGAGACCTCTTGCAGTGAGGAAAACTGTTGACAAGACAGCAGATCCAGTGTTCATCCTGGAAAAGAGGAGACTCTGGGGAGACCTAATAGTACCTGAAGGGAGCGTATAGGAAGGATGGAGAGAGACTGTTAGCAGAGGCCTGCAGTGACCGGATGAGGGGCAATGGCTTCAAACTAGAGCAGAGGAGATTGAGATTGGATGGGAGGAACAAGTTCTGCACCATGAGGGTAGTGTAACACTGGAATAGGTTGCCCAGGAGGTGGTTGAGGGCCCGTTCCTGGGAATATTCAAGGTGAGGCTGGACAGGGCTCTGGGCAGCCTGGTCTAGTTGGGATGTTTGTGCTGACTGCAGAGGGAGTTGGCTGGATGAGCTTTGGAGGTCCCTTGCAAGCCAAACCATTCTACAATGTATTGGTAGCTAGAGAAAGGGCTTGGAGGAAAGAGTGGATGCTAGACATATTTTGTTGAATTACTGTGTAGTCCTATCTTGAAGGGCATTAAAGAAGAGAGAAGAAAGAGACAGTTGAAATAATTGTCATTCCAGAATAACATTTTATCCCTAAACCATGGCATCTTGCTTGGATGGTGCTCTTAAACTCTGTTTGCATGTATGTATTAGTGCACTTACGGTATTGCACAGCTGATGATCACTTCGGTGTGAAGATTTAGAGTACAGAAGTAATCTCCCTTTCAAAACAGTTTTGTTTTTAGAAGTGTTGCTAAATTTGAGGTAGACTGCTTTGTAGTGTGCCACTTTGACTATGACCAAGACACCATACTAAATGTACTCTCTCACTCCAGAGAAGCATTGAAATAGAGCTTGAAAAACATTAGTTTGAAGACTGCAGAGAAAAGAGAAGGTTGGTGTTTCCCTATGAAACTAAGGCTTTTTCTGAAGTAGGCTGTGTAGCAGTTGAAGGTGGCTTACTCTGCCACGCAATCTTGATTTTACTTTAGTTAATGTATTTTCTATCAAAAGAGTTTCATGTGGAAGGCATGTTTCAGTTTAATGGAGGTGCCAGCAATGTCTGTGCCTGAAAAATGTGGTATAATTGCAATCTGCATAGTGTGCAAGAAGCACAGCATGGCAGAATTGGATTGCTGGAGTGATTTGCTGCAATTTCCTGCTTTGGCAGGGGACTTGCTGGATGACCTCTCGAGGTCCCTTCCAGCCCCTCACATTCTGTGATTCTGTATATTGCTTGGGGGTGGAGGAAAGAGGAAGAAAGATGATACTGACTCAATAGCCACTACAAAAACTCCTAGATGCAGATACCCTCTCAGTGAGCTTCTGTTATTTTGCAGGGTTTCTGATTTCTCTTTATAACTTATTTTTGCCTATGCCAATAACAATCATAGTTATTGTTTGGAGTTGTTAGGTGAGACTTGGTGAATCTTCTCATTCAAAGCAATGTTTTCTCTTTTTTGTAAGTTGAATCTCTTGGAAATGTAAAGCTCATGCCTCAGTCTGCAGTTTCTCTCTGTAGTGCTGAGTGTCCTTGTTTAAGGTGGGGCAAGGGGCTTTCCAGCACTTTATATAAGAGTATTGTGGCAAAATGCTCATGGAGTACATGTAATCTCTGATAATGAAGATTATCACTTAATCTTTGACTGAAAAGGTAGCCCAGCTCTTGGTTAGCATCCAGTACTTAATTGCCATTCCGTGTGAATCAAGGTACTTTTCTTTCCAACTGTTTCCTGGATGTGTGGAGTATGCTCTGTGAAGGTGGGGACAGTGGTGTTCCTTGGTTAAAGACTCAGCCAAGGCCATAACTTAGGCACTAAACCGGGTGAGATTCCAGGTGGCACTAATCATTTGTTTAAATGCAGATACCAACATTTAGATAAGCAAGTGCGGTCAATTCCCTTCTACTAAGGGAATGCTGCAGCTGCATTTTGTCTCTCTTGCTTGACACAGAAGTAGCTTTTCTACTTTTGTCTACCTGAAGGGAGGTTGTAGCCAGAAGGCGTTGGTCTCTTCTCTCAAGCAAGCAGCACCAGAACAAGAGGACACAGTCTCAAGCTGTGCCGGGGGAGGTTTAGGCTGGAGGTGAGGAGAAAGTTCTTCCCAGAGAGAGTTGTTAGCCATTGAAATGTGCTGCCCAGGGAGGTGGTGGGTCACCATCCCTGGAGAGGTGTTCAAGAGGGGCTTGGATGTGGCACTTGGTGCCATGGTTTAATCATGGGGTCTGTGGTGACAGGTTGGACTCGATGACCTTTGAGGTCTCTTCCAACCTTGGTGATTCTGTCTCAGGGTTGTATTGCTAAACATGAAAATTTTTGTAACCTGCTTACATTACAGAGGAAAAGAAAAGTGTAAGGTATTGAACCTGCACAGTCTGTGAGTAGTGTTAGGGATTGCAACTTTCTGTTTGAAAAGCAAAATGTGTTTGTGATCCGCCTGGTGTGGGGAGCAACAGCCAATGTATGAGTGCAGGCTGCTTGGTTGCTTCTGACAGGCTTTGTAGGGTATAGTACCCAGAGGTCATGGGGTTATATTTAGTTGCTGAGTTCTGGATGTCCTAATTAAAAGGACAGTCCTGCCTGGCATTGTAAAAGTGTGTGGCTCTCTGATTTCAGTATTTCTGTAAATGTCAGTATCAAGAGAGCAGAAAGATGATCTTTCCCACAGGCTTTAACTAATAGAATCTGGTAATCTGCAGTGGAAGTGCTGGTTAGCTGAAAACAGGCCCAAGGAACCTTTAGGAGAAAGTGAAGGGTCAAGCAAGAAGTGACAGTTTTGGATTTCATTTCAGGTTGCTGTCTTAATGTGAAAGTCCACTCTGACTGCAGCTATAGCTGATGAGCTATACATGAGGCACAACATTGGCAGGCTCTGGAGATTTCTGACCTCTGCTTCTGAACTGTGAACAACCCTGAGATCTCTTTTTTACAAGACTAAGATTTTGCCTTAAAAATAAAAAAGGCAAGCTACTACCAGATTTGAATGCACTAAAAGCTGATGAAGTAAACTTTCTTTCACCTTCTTCTGTCTCTCTACACCTCAAAATTTGATTGGTGTTCAACTTTCAAAGTGTAATCAACAAGGTGAGCTTGAGCAGTTACCGTTGCTGATTCCTGCATTCCAGAGTAGTAGCATGGGTTTCAGGACTCCTTTACACTTGCAGGTAATCAGATGGTTTGAGACAATCGTAAGACTGGTGGCTGAGAGGTCAATAAGGTATGCTGCTGGAACTGGGATTGATGAACAAAGAAGGTCTGGCTGGGGGCAGCCTTGGGTGTAGCCATCAGGACATGGTGGAGTTCAGTATCACACGAGGAAGAAGCAGGACAATAAGTATGATTGCAGCCCTGGACTTCAGGAGGACTAACTTTGTCCTCTTCAAGACCTACTTGGAGGAATTCTGTGGCTGGGACTCTAGAAAGTAGGAGGCCTAGGAGAGCTGGTTAGTATTCAAGCACCATGTCCTCTGAACTCAAGATAGGTTCATTCCTTCAATTAAAAAAATCAGGCAGAGAAGGCAGGAGACCTGCATGGATAATCAGGAGCTGCTGGGTAAACTTGTATGGAAGACAGACATTCACAATATGTGGAAAAAGGGGACAGGTCACTTGGGAGGGCAGTAGGGATGTCATCAGGGAATGTAGGGGTGCAACAAGGTAGGCCAAAGCCCTCTGGCAATTAAATCTTCCCATCCATCAGTAGTGAAAGGAAGAGCAGGGAAAAGGTGGGTCCGCTGCTGAATGAGGTAGGAGACCTGGTGACAAAGGATGCAGAGAAGGTGAAGTTGCTGAATGTCTTTCTGTGCTTTAGTCTTTACTGCCAGGACCAGTCCCCAGGAATTGCAGAGCCTGGAAGTAAGGGAGAAGGCCTGGAGGAAGGAAGGCTCTTACTGTTCACTGATGACTGTGTCAGAGATACTTGGGCAGACTGAGTGCACACAAATCCATGGGCCCTGATGGTCTATGTTACAAGTGCTGAGGACCTGGTTGATGGTGTTGCTATACCATAATTTCTGAAAGGTCATGGAGAACAAGGGAGGTGTCTGAGGACTGGAGGAAAGCCAGTGTCACTGCAGGCTTCATAAAGGGCAAGAAGAAGGACCCAGGAAGCTACAGGCTAGTCAGCCTCACCTCCAAACCTGGAAAGGTGATGGAGCAGCTCTTTATGGAGGTCATCCCTAATATGTGGAGGAAAAGAAGGTTATCAGGAGTAGCCACCATGGATTCACATGGATCTTGTTTGGCTAATGTGATGGCTTCTGTGATGGGTGACTGAATGGGGAGATGCAGGGGAGCAGTGGATGGTGTCTGCCTTGACTTCAGCAGGGCTTTGGACCTGGTCTCCCATAACATCCTCCGAGGTGAGCTCAGGAAGTGCAGGTCAGGAGAGTGGACAATGAGGGCCCTGAGAATGGCTGATCAAGAGAGCTCAGAGGGTTGTGATCAGTGGTGCAGAGTCCAGTCGGAGGCCTGTGGCTACTGTGCTGGCTGTGTGGTCAGGAGGTCTGCAGAGTCTTGATGCAGCTCTTAGTGTGATCGATGAGTTGATCGATGATGAAGGGACAGAGTGGAGCCTCAGCCAGGTTGCTGATGACAGCAAACTGGGAGGAGTTCAGACATCTCAGGCTGTGAGCCATTCAGTGAGACGTGGAGAGTTGGAAAGAGAGCATCATGAAGTTCACCAAGGCAAGTGTAGACTCCTGCACTGAGAAGGACCAATCCTGCAGCAGGCCAGGGGAGGGATTGACCTCCTGGAAGGCAGCTCTGAGGAGAAGGACCTCGGTATCCTTGTGGGCATAGGTTCTCCATGGGACAGCAATGTGCCCTGGTGGCCAAGAAGCCAGTGGTGCCCTGGGGTGCATCTAGAGGAGTGTGGTCAGCAGGTTCATGGAGTTTCTCCTCCCCTTTACCTCTGCTGTAGTGAGGCCACATCTGGAATACTGTGTCCAGTTCTGGGCTCACCTTTTCAAGAGGAGCAGGGATATACTGGAGAGACTCCAGCAGAGTGGTGAGGGTGATGAAGGCCCTGGAAATCTGTCTGATAAGAAATACCTGGGGCTGTTTAGGCTGGAGAAGAGAAGGCTGAGAGGGGATCGGATCAGTGTTTACAAACACATTACGGGTGGGTGTCAAGAAGGGGCCAGGCTCTTTTCACTGGTGCCCTGTGATAGGTTGAGGGCAGTGGATACAAACTGGAACCCAGGAAGTTCCACATCAACAAGGGAATAATCTTCTGTTGTGAGGCTGCTGGAGGCCTGGAGCAGGCTGCTTAGAGAGGCTGTGGAGTCTCCTCTGGAGACTTTCCAACCCCACCTGTATGTGTCCCTGCATGACCTGCCCTGGGTGACTGCTCTGGCAGAGGGTTTGGACTCCATCTCCACAGATCTCTCCCAACTCCTACTATTCTGTGAGGTGACACTGCATTTTCCAAATTAAGCCTAGCATGTCTTGTTCTTATTTCTCATCAGATTCAGGAGAACTCTTCTGTGCAGCAGGCCTAAGATGCTATAATTTGGGGCAAAGCTGAAAGCCACAAAATCCTGGTGCCCTGTCAGTAATGCTGTGTTCCCTCACCATGCAGGCATTGGTGATCAACAGACCTTTTGGCTGTTTCAGCTTGTCAACTTGCAAGAAAAACTCCTTCCCTTCTTCACTCACTGCCTTGTCTCCTCTTAAAGCATGCTTTTCAGTCAGACAAGGCTGGCCAAAGCATGCCCGGTGCTGGCAGCCAGCAGGGAGCCTGCGCGGCAAGGGCAGTGCAGGGCTTCTCTGCATGGCTGGTCTAGAGTCCTGTAGCGCTTCTGTCAGACTGGATGGGTGCAGTCCTGGGCCTCATTGTGAGTGCCCTTGAAGCTAGGCACTTGGAGCTGATAGTGAAGGATTCAAAGTTGTCAGGTTGGTGTTGCCCAAAGCACAGGCAGTGGGAGTCACTCTGAAGCCCATTGTCCATATCTGGTTAAACTCTTTCATATAATGCAAATCACTCTCAGAGTTAAACTATCAAAACCAGAGGTTATCTTAATGTTGAACTTCAGGTGACTGACTTAAAACAGCTGATTGCTCTTTGCCTCTCTATGTGGACTGTTAAACAGGTCTCAGATTGGAAGTGTCTGCTGTGTTTATACAGACTCATGCCAAACAGCAGCTGTTCTTAATGCTTCTGCCTTTATTTCTGTGGAGAGCTCTTCATAAATGAGGTGTAATATGACAGAATAGTTAGGAGCACAGAAAAGACTGCAATGAGAAAGCTCTAAGGGGTGTTTTGGATCTGAAGCTGTTAGGGCATAGGAAATTGCTGACAGTTTATAGAACAAGTAAAGTCACTTTGGAGCCAAACATGACCCCAGCCAAGTGCAGGCAGGTTTACCTCAATGAGGCAATGAAACTTCTCCCTTTGTCTCCCAAAAGTAAAGGGGAATGTGTGAGTTAAAATGGTTTCAAAATGAAGAAGTCTTTCAGGTGATGCTTAGTTTATTCTTGGAGTATGCTGTGCTGGACAGACACTTTTTTCCCCAGCAAGTCGTTCCTCCTTGGGTTCACATGTCTTACTCCCCGCAAAGCAATGCCTGGTGCTGATGCAGGTGTTGAGCTATTGAACTGAGCCTGTTAACCATATGAAAGTAAAAATATGGGGGTTTTGTCATTGTAGGAAGAAATCTTCATCTAATTCAGTTCTGTTTATCTGCTAATACTGTAGATTGAAAGATTATTTTGTTGTTGTTGCCAGGATACCCTGTAATGGGCAAGGAGCCTGAGACAATACAAAGCATTCTGTTTTGTTAACTTTTGAAAACTTTTGGTTTAGCAGGTAGAAACTATTAAACTACACCTACAGCAGTACATTCAGCTTCTGCATCTGTAAAACTTATCTTCAATTTGAAGTGATTCCTGAATTCCTCTGAGCATTTTGTCCCTCATGTCCACTAAAGGCTTATTCTCTGATTTCTGTAGGTTCACATTCTAAGGTCCACCCTGTAAGCTGCTCTCCTCCTGCAGTCCAGACTTTGGGCCACCCTTTCCTTGCAGCTTTTGCTGGCTACTTTCTGGCTGTCTGTTATTAACTTTGTGGGTTTTTGGGCTTTTTCCAGGCTGTGTGGTGCTGTTGCACTGTCTCTTCTTTCTGCCCTGGTGTATCCTTATGGTGGGAATCAAGGGTCATCCAGACACACTGTTGTAGTTACTCTATTTGTTTTACATGGAACATTGTTTAAAGTGCTTTGGTTTTGTCAGGATCTCTATCTGCTGCCCAGCCTCCAAGACTTTAAAGCAAATGTGTTGAACTGACATATAGGTATGAATGATCAGCACTATAGGTTATCATACTCAAGCATGGTCATACTGACTCCTGCAGTGAAGTTTTGGTGTCAGATTGTCTTCTGGGGGGCTCTGCATTGTTTAGCTTGCTTTTCACGTCTGCTTTTCTCACTATGCAGACATTTAATTTCCATTTTGAAAATGGAGAATTCAGAAGATGAAGAATCTAACTGAATTTTGTGACCAATGAGCATTTCAATGTGTAAATCTGGCTGTTGAGGTGGAGTTACTAGAAAACAATCTTTTCTACTTGGGCAGTGTCTCGGTTGTAGTTATTACAGGTAGTTAAGATCTATATTTATTAACCTTATTACTTGTGGTTTGAGATAGTGCAGGAATTGACAAGCATACGCTTGTGGTATAAAACTGCTCTCATAACTTCATTACAAGCTGTAGATTTCATCTGATTTTTGTACTACCGGACGCTTGTGACCTCTTGAAGCTGGAGGGATTGGTTGTCTTTGAGTAAACATTAACTAGTTTGGCCTCGTTTGTGTACTTCAGCACGTCAAAGGAATTGGTTATTAGGGCATTCAGCCACAATGGGGAGTGTGTGTCTATGCATAGGTGGATATATATGATATAAACGATTACATATTTATAGGCCTGACCTAGATGGAGGTGCAGCTGTGTGCATAAATAAGGAGAGTCAACAAAATACTCGTGCTGCAAGATGCAGGGGGTGAGCCTGCGATAGCGGGGTGGAGGCAGGGCCTCTCAGCTGATGCTGGATGTGGAGGCTGGGCTGATGGTAAGGTGCTGGCCAGGTGCTCCTGTGATGCTTCATTGATGGTGCCATGAATTGGAGCACTGGTATAGTGCAGTGCAGGTGGACCCACATCCGTTGTTTCTCTTGATCTTTGGATGGAGCCACCTCCATGGGCTCCATACCATCAATCACAGGAAGCCATGGCCATTGCTGCCATGTGGCTGAGGGTGCTCCCTGCCTCCCTGCACCTGCCTTCTATAACTACCTGTCTGCCTTCCCATACAAAAGCAGGTGCCCATCCTGCTGCTTTTGGACTTCTGTGTTACGGTCCTTGGAATCTGAGGGCCTTGAAGCTCAGTGAATTGTGGCCAGCTGCCTGGGTCCCTGTACTTATAAGGCCCAGAACAAAAGGCACTGCTACCTCATGACATCAGAAGGCCGCCAGGATATTGATGTGTGTGGTTATGGGAGTTGAAGGGGTTGTAGCCTGCGAGAGGCCCTGTGGGAGAAGGATGGTTGGGGGAAGCTGAGAGCACCTTTCTTGGGGATTGCTCCCCTGTGCCTTTGGCAGTGGCTGAGAGGGAAGCATCCAGACATCCCGAGGGTGGGAAGGGGAAGTGTAGCTGGTCTGCATGAGGTCTCCCAGCGCTCCAGACAGGAACTGTGTGTGTGGGTTTGTTTTCCTTTCAGCACCTTCCTAGCTTGCTGTGTCCTTTGGAAATGTGAGCAGTGGCCCTGGAAGTAGGGGTGCAGTATGTATTGAACTGCTGGGCAAAAGCATGGTATCTTCAGTTCTGGTGACTTCCTTTCCATTTCAGACCCTCTATTGCTACTCTCCTCCACAAAGCTGCATTGAAACTTCCCTAGCTTCTAACAATAAAAGTCTGATTGTTAGTTTCAGTAATGGAATATTCTCAAGCTCATTTCCCTGAGGGCAGAACACTGTTCAGACACTGAAGAGACTGCTACAGTTTACCTGTTCACATCAGATTTTGTTCTGTGTGAAATTGATAGTTTTGTTAAAGAAATGTAGAAACTGTACCATGAAAACTCTGCTGAATGACTACTTTCATTTTTTATGTATAATTTGTGATTGCTGGATGTAATGTCAAGTAATACAGTGAAATCTAGGGACTTGAAACAGTAACACTTCCTGGCTAATAACACAGCAAACCTCACTGCTTGCATTTAAAACAAAATTAATTTCTGACAGGCTTCTGGGGTAAGTGTGGTCTGTGGAAGTGTTTAGAAATGAAGCCAAAGCACAGCTGACAGCAGAATTTTATACTACTTAAAACCTGCCACTTTAATGGGGTAGAAGACAATTTATTTCCCCCCCTGCACTCTCAATGCAGAAGCAGCAATGTGTGTGTGTTGTATGTGAGATTTGTTCTTGCATTCATCCGGTGGAAGAAGCAGGGAGTTCAGTTAAAGCATAGCTGGGTATTGCAGGTGCCAAGGTTCAGGGCTGAGCCAGCCACAACAAATGTTGACAAATGCTCTTTATGAACCCCTCTCCTTCAAAAGGGAGGAAACAGGGGGAAAGGGAGTGAGCATGATAGGCTGGGATGGAAGTAAGAAGCAATCCAATGAAATGGAGACAGGGACACAAATCAACATGGAACCCAGCCTCTGGTGGCAATGACAGCACCATTGGCACTACTGCTGCTGGGGACAGGCACTGGGCAAGTCCAGGACTTGACTTAGCAGACAGAAACCGGATTCAGAATCATAAGGGACAGAGTCCTGCTGGGACACTGCCCAGGGAAGATGAGGCATGGCCCTGGGGATCTTTCAGCTTGCTCCTGAAGATGCCCTCCATGGGCTGCAATCCCTTGGGGGGGCAGTTGAGGGTCCCTTGTCCTGTCTGCTCCTCCCCACAGCTGCCACCACTGCTTTCCTGCACCCCAACGTGGGGCATAAGCTGTGGCAGTGCCCTTGGTGTGCCCAGGAGCAAGTCTCAGGCAGAGACTTTCTGCACCCCAGCCCTTGGCAGGAACTGTCCCCAGCAGCTTCTGCCTGCTAGGAGCAGCCCCTGGCTGTGTCAAGCTGCCCTGAGCTGCAGAAGGTCTCAGTGAGGTGGGCAGGGCCAGCACTGGGCAGAGCTGGTTCTGGGCTGGCTTACAGAACAGCTATAAATTACTATAACTGTATGGAAGTGAACTGTTTTGGTTCAGATCTTCATGCCAGAATGCAGATGTTTTCCTCTTCTTGCAATTTCCAGCCTGCTTTAGATTGAAGACTGAATGTGTAAGTGCTTGATTCCCCTGTGATGGCCCTTGGAATATTTAATACTGTGAGGAGTTGTGCCCCAGCCTGCAAAGGGCAGGCAGCTTGAGCTCTGGCTGAGTGAAAAAGGCAGTTGAAAGAGCAGCCACTGGAGTGTCTTCCCTTCCAGTTTGGGTGAGTGGTGATTCTGCTTAGCTCTAAAACTTTTCTCAGATGAGCTCTTGCGCTGAGCTTTGACTAGATGGTCCATTGCCGGTGTCAGAATGAGCACTTTACAAATGCAAGTGTGCTGAGTAATCACTGTCCTGTGGAGATAGGAAACTAAAGCTGGAAACTAACTAAGTATACCTTGGGACTTGGGTTGAGGTCATGTGAAGCTGGTGGAGGATCATGCTTAGCGTTTTAAAGAAAGCAGTTAGAATTTATCAACACTAAAACCTTCAGATTTATTCTTTTAATCATACAAACATGAGAGCTGATCATTTTGTCCTTCCCCCCACCTCCTTGGTTTGGTGTTTGGACGTAAACATACAGTCCATACCATCTACTTCTATGATCAGGTTACCCGCCTGGTGGATGTGGGGCAGGCTGTGGATGGAGTCTGCCTGGACCTCAGCAAGGCCTTTGACACCGTCCCCCACAGCAAGCTCCTGGCCAAGCTGGCAGCCCCTGGCTGGGACAGCAGCACTCTGAGCTGGGTAGGAACTGGCCGGAGGCTGAGCCCAGAGAGTGGTGGTGAATGGTGCCACAGCCAGCTGGCAGCCAGGCCCCAGTGGTGTGCCCCAGGGATCAGTGCTGGGCCCCATGCTCTTTAACATCTTTATTGATGATCTGGATGAGGGCATTGAGTCCATCAGCAGTAAATTTGCAGATGACACCAAGCTGGGGGCAGGAGTTGATCTGCTGGAGGGCAGAGAGGCTTTGCAGAGGGACCTTGACAGGCTGGACAGATGGGCAGAGGCCAAGGGCAGGAGACTGAACATATCCAAGCACCAGGCTCTGCACATTGGCCACAGCAACCCCAGGCAGTGCTACAGGCTGGGGTCAGAGTGGCTGGAGAGTGGCCAGGCAGAGAGGGACCTGGGGGTACTGGTTGATGGGAGGCTGAACATGAGCCTGCAGTGTGCCCAGGCAGCCAAGAGGGCCAATGGCATCCTGGCCTGCATCAGGAGAGTGTGGCCAGCAGGAGCAGGAGGTCATTCTGCCCCTGTACACTGCACTGGTTAGGCCACACCTTGAGTCCTGTGTCCAGTTCTGGGCCCCTCAGTTTAGGAAGGAGGTTGACTTGCTGGAAGGTGTCCAGAGAAGGGCAACGAAGTTGGTGAGGGGTCTGGAGCACAGCCCTATGAGGAGGAGCTGGGGTTGCTTAGCCTGGAGAAGAGGAGCCTCAGGGTGACCTTCTTGCTCTCTCCAACTCCCTGAAGGGAGGTTGTAGACAGGCAGAGGTTGGTCTCTTCTGCCAGGCCCCCCCAGAACAAGAGGACTCAGTCTCAGGCTGTGCCAGGGAGGTTTAAGCTGGAGGTTAGGAGGAAGTTCTATACAGAGAGAGTGATTGCCCATTGGAATGGGCTGCCCAAGGAGGTGGTGGACTCGCCTTCATTGGAGGTGTTCAGGAGGAGACTTGCTGGGGTGCTTGGTGCCATGGGTTAGTTGTTTAGGTGGGTTGGATTGGTTGATGGGTTGGAAGCGATGATCTTGAAGGTCTCTTCCAACCTGGTGTATTGTATTGTACTGGAAATGCTTTTATCATTAAGAAGGTAAGACCTGCTTGAAAACCTCAGGTGGCATCAGGGACTCTTTTGCTAGTTGCTGCACTGTTGAGAGAATTTGTTTTGCTGAAGTAAGCTACATGATTAGGATGTGTTTAAGTAATTGAAAAAGTTTGCTGGTACAAAAGGAACTTATTTTACTTCATTGTGCACTTGAAGCTATAGTAAGAAAATATGCTGGGAGATAAAATTGGCAGTTATGATCTGTCTCACTTTTTACTGGAATCCTTGTTACAACTCTCTCTAGCATTTTCAGACTTTTGGACATTACAGAATCTTCAGTGTGGTGCTGATAGATGTTTAAAATATGTATTTTGCCTGAAAAGGCAGCTGGGTGTTACTGTAAAATCTGTGGGCTTCCTGCTGGAAGCTCTGTGTCTGCTTTTGGCATCCTGTGGTTTGGTAGAACATGCTGTTGATAGCCAGCCAAGGCCGTTGGGGTTTCCTTTCCAGGATGGTCTGGGTAGCTGTCAGTACTCAGGTGTATCAGGTACCTACCCGGGAGTGTGTGGTGGGTTGAAATTTTCCTCCCCAGCCTTAAATTTGCCAGACCAGCTCAGGTGAAAGCAAATGAAAGCTGTATTTACAAGCAAAACTGCAATCTACAGTGGAATGCAATGAATTGCATCATTGTTTACATGACTAGCTTAAGTCAGTTATCTTTCCAATGGGATTGTTTAGAACTATCATCCCTTTCCTCTTTACACCCAATAGTGATTTATTTGCATTCTACTACTTTCTGTTCAAGATCTGTGTAAATTTTTTAAAGGTATAGCCTAAAACTAGCACAGAGTGGCTCCTTGCCAGGTCTGTTTCTGCTGAAAGGAGCAGCTGACTTTAATCTTGCTAGGTAGGGAAGGGCCTCGTGAGTGCTTGCTGCTAACAGCTTGCTTTGGGAAAAGGTTCACTGTAGGAGATATTGCCCCAAATTAAACTCCACATATGTCTGGCTGGAAGTCACAGCTTCATCCTGTGACTTCAAATCAGGACTGCCTGTATTCAGGAAGGGAGTTTGACAGGTAGGTTGGCTCCAAGCTACAGAGAACCTTACTGAGTGACTGGTAGTAGCATTTTCTGGTGGAGATGCCAGTCAAGCACTTCACCTCTGTAAAGAACCACAGACTAGTTACTGCTAAACAAATGCACCTCGTGTAGTTTAGCTGGAGCAGGCAGAAGGCTTTGGGTTTTGTCTGGTCTGAAAGGATCACTTCTGAGCCTTTATTTCTTCATTTCAGCAAAAAACTCAAGTCAGAATTTCAGTTGCCCTGCCTCGGAGCAGCTGGCGGGCGTTTTTCCTTTTGGTGGGCTGCTTGCTCTCCTTGCAAGTTCAACTCAGGTCTCTACTGTGTGGAATGTTAGTTGAGCAGTTGTTCAGAGGAGGAACTGTTGCTACTGACCAAGAAAACAAAGCAATGTTTCTGCATGCTAGGTGTTCCTTAGGATCTTGCGTCATCCTAAGTTTTACATCAGCAAGTTGGTGCAAGGTTTGAGCAGTACCTTTGGTGTGAGTCTGTCAGTGTGCTTGCTGGGAGCTGTCAAAGGTTACAGAAAGCGAACTCAAGTTACGAGGCAGTCATGTATCTGCAACAGCCCCACCATCTTTAAAACCATTTTTCTTTCCCCAGCTGGGAGTTTTCAGTATCATCCTGGTTATTTAGCTTCTTGCAATATGTGATCCTGGGCATGTCTTGAATTTGCATTCTCTTGCATCTTCCATTGAGTCCAAGTGTTGCGACTTTGCTGCTCGTATTGGCAGTGAAGTTGAACGTTGGGAGCATGACTGACTCTCACCATCCAGACAGGAAAACTTCAGGAGCAGCATTGCTGATTTGTGGATGTAAGGCCCAATTCTGACTGGGTTGATTGGGATTGAAATTTGAAAAAGAAATCATAAATCTAATTCAACATTTGAGAACTGCTGGGGTCTAGGAAGGGGGCAGCACAGTGGGCTGTGAGCAGAACAATGATTCTTGGGTTTAAAGCTTCCATTCAGGGCTGTGGGAGGCTGAATCTACTTTATCACCAGTGATCACAGCTCAGAAAATTCTCTTTGGTGTTCCCGGACTTCCTGTTTGGCACCTTTTATGTTGTTTATTTTTCCTTATTTCGAAGGACCTGGGCTCCTGTTGCAAAGTGATGGAATAATCTCTGCCGGCACCTGGGATGCTGAGGGAGCAGCCCCTAAGAGAGCTTTCTCGGGAGAGCCTTTGTGAAATAACGCAGTGCCATGTTTGCAGTAGTATGCCTCTTTTTTTTTTTGTTGCTCTTTTTCCTTCTTGAGTTTCTCTTGAATTAAGTAACTGAGAAATCCATCAAAGCTGCTGAAATGAGCTGCAATCACTTCTGCCGTGAGCGTTGATAGTGGCTGCTTGCACAGATGCCGCTGCCACTAACTGGGGCAAGGGGAGGGATTTGTCTAGGGGCTTAAAACAGCCCTCAAACAAAAACCATCCTGTGACTTTGATAATGCACTGGTTTCACTTGCTTACAATAAGGCTGTGTGTAGCCTGAATGCACACAAGCTGGTGTTTTTAATTACTTGCTATAATTTAAGCTCATTGGTGAGATCAAGTGTTTAGAACCCTGCCTGCAAATTCACTAATACTTTGGAGGAAAAATTCTTTTTCTTTTTAACCACTTAATCACTTGAGATCCCATCAAGGATTATAAGTACTAATACTGCAACTGAAATTACCTGCACCCTCTCCTGATTGGTTTTGACTCCCATATCCTTAAGCAGAGGCTCTGTAATCTAGGAGCAGTTATGTATTCTTACAGCTTCTGAGAGAAGGCTAGGCACGGTGAGGTGGTGTCCAGTGGTCAGTGTGTGATAGCAAGTGAAAGCTCTTCTCCATAGTGGGCGTCCCAGGCTTTCTGATCTCTGGGCCAAACCCTGGAAGTCTTGCTAATGAAGAGAGTCCAAAGGGTTGAGCTGGATCCTTGGACTTGACATCAGTTTCCTGAACTGCTCAAGGACTAAGTCTGATGGATGCTTCACTGCTGTAGCGTGCATGCGGAATCCAGTTGAGCTCAGAAATGCGTGCCCGCAGCTCTTCACGTGCATGAGGGCTGGGCATTTCTGGTTTAGTGTTTGTAAGTTTTTGACAAAAGCATAGTTAGATTCTTCTAAGATTGTTTCTGTATACAACTTGCAGTTCAGGAAGAGTTCTCTCTAAAATAGCACTATTTACCTACAGTCTCTGCAGTAAGGACCTGTCCTCACAGCAGGAATTCAGTGAATGAATCCTTCACACTTGGCAGTTACAAAGGAGCAGGAGGAGCATTTCCTTTTGAATGAGAGCTGCTCAAAAGCATGCTGGTTCCATTTGTAAGGAAAGCAAAGTTTCCCTTACTGTTCCCCAGTATCTCTTCAATCCACTGAAATTCAGCATTCACATAAGAGCAGCTGATGCTGTGCCAGAGGTGATGTCTGTCCTGGAAGAGCCCTGTGTCAGAGAAGGAGGGTGGAGCAAATGCTTGTATTGATCTTATGACAGCTCAGAGCCCGAACTGATTTGATGTGTTGTAGGCCAAAACATTCAAGACCAGCAGAATTAGCATGGATGTACCAAAGCATTTTATAAAGGCAGGTGAAGTTGCTCATCCTTACACACTACTGCTGTGGCCTTTCACAGTGTTTCGGTGGTGAGGCCCCTGCACTGCCACATGTTTGCATGATACTGTCCCTTGCTCTTTCTCCTGTGTCAGGTTTGTGGAGGAAGGTCCAATGAGAGAATAGGTCCTGAGTGGAAATGAGCTCCAGGACTTTGTTCACTACCTGCAAGTTGTTAATTATTCCTGGAGAAATAATGATTTGTTTTAATTAAAAATTGTCATCTTCCTGAGTAGGGCTGGTGCTCCAGTGCATGTCCAGTGCCCATTTTATCCTCTCCCAATTCTTTCAATTGCTGAGCAGCTTTTTTCTGAGTCTCAGACTTGGTGTGTAGATGAAAAACAAAAGCTGGGTAGAGCAACTTCAGTAAGTTGCTGTTTTACTTCTAATGTAGATTAGCATGTTCCTTTCATGTACAACCCCCCAGAGCCTACGCTTTCCTTAGGAGTTAGAATATTGCCTATTGCTAAAGGTACACAAAGTCCTATGGAGTCCTCTTTAATCAAACCTGATTTTAGAGCTTTTGATCATCATCATCTACTGTTGTTGCCTTTGAGTTCTAGAAAGTTTCTGTGCATGCAGGTACCTTTGGGGTCAGAAAGCTGTGAAACGCTGCTCTGAGTGTTGCTACAAATACTGCTGCAGCGGGTTTGTAACCTTGGTGTTCTGTGCGTGTTGTTCTTCTGCAGACCAGCATGTTTTGGAAATTTGATCTCCATTCGTCATCCCACATAGATACACTTCTAGAGAGAGAAGATGTGACACTGAAGGAGTTGATGGATGAAGAGGATGTTCTGCAAGAGTGCAAGGCTCGAATCGCAAACTCATCGAGTTCCTGCTGAAGTCAGAATGCTTGGAGGATTTGGTGTCGTTCATCATCGAAGAGCCACCGCAAGACATGGATGAAAAGATCAGATATAAGTAGGAAAAGCTTGTGGGGGTGAGGGGACTTGGGAAGGTAGAAGGAGGGGTAACTTACTACAATTTATAGTGTGTTTTGAATCTCTGCTTGCTGGTGTGTCATAGAGTGCATCATAGACTGAACCATTCTAATCCTTACATACTTTCTCATCACACACTCACAGCATGGGTTGGGTTGGAAAGGGTCTTAAAGCTTATCCAGTTCCACCCCCTGCCATGGACAGGGACACCTCCTACCAGCACAGGCTGCTCAAGGCCTCATCCAGCCTGGCCTTTGACACCTCCAGGCAGGAGGAGGCAGCCACAGCCTCCCTGGGCAACCTGTGCCAGAGTCTCCTCACCCTCATTGCCTAGAATTTCTTCCTCATCTCCCCTCTCAATCTCCCTTCTCCCAGCTCAAAGCCATTGTCCCTCATCCTGGCACTCCCAGCCCTTGTCCAAAGTCTCTCCACAACTCTCCTGCAGCCTGCTGGAGGTACTGGAAGGTACTTCTCTCTCCAGGCTGAGCAGCTTCAACTCTCACAGCTGTGCCCGTAGAGGAGATAGAAGAGGCAGTGGAAGCCTTTATTCACAAATGCTTCTAGAAGCAATTGCTGTCCAGAGGGGGCTTCCAAGGGGGAAAAAAAAAGTCAGAATTCTTATCTGACCTTTGTAGTTATTTTAAAATAGCGACAAAGTTTATGTCAGTTCTGAATTTTTTTTTGTTCTTTAAAGAAATAGTTGGATGAATCCCTGTTTGGGTAGTGTGGTTAAATGCTGAGCTGGTTTTATTGACCTTTGGGAAGATGTTTTGAAAGTGCTGATTGGATGCCTGTACCACTGCTTGGAAGAGCACAGGCTGGACACCTAGTGCCTGGTGTTTGCCTTTGCAGCTTAGGAACTGTAAGAGTTGAGTATGACCATGACTTCAGCTAGCTTGCTGAGGAGGTTCAGACTCCATGGTCAGCCTAGCAATCCTAGCAGATTGTTGCAAAGCCCTTCTGCTGGGTTTGGCCTATTTTAGAGTTGTCTGTGTGCATAAAACTTTTTTTTTCTAAAGCAGGAGATAAAGAATGATGTGAAGTAAGCTGCACTTCACCATTTGTGGTAAATAAACCTCCTGTAAATGTTAGTGGAGTTTGAAATGGAGGCATCTTCCACTTAAACCCCAAGCTGCTGATGCTGTCAGAATGCCTCAGTGTGAGTGGGTGATAGTACTGTCACATGCAGCCAGTTACTGCTCTTGATGGCCTCTTAGTTTAATTACTCTGTTCTGAACTGTGCTTCTGACTGTGCCATGAGCAGTGCTAGCTGGTTTGGGAGGCTTTGGCAGGCTTAGACTAGTTCGAGTTTCTGCCTGATTATGTACCTATCCTGAGGCCATTCCTTTTGACCTCTCCAAACCAATCCTGGTAGGGTTAGAAAGGGGCAAAGCCACTGTTGCCTGCCCAGTATCAGGCCAGTGCTGTCAGTCTTCTGAACTTCTCTCTCTTTCACCTTCAAAGGAGGTGGCTTCTGAAACAAGAGATCATTCTGTGATCAGATGGCTTTCACAAGAGCTGTTAAATCAAAAGCTTGCCCTTTCCTTTCCATGTTGCCCAGTGCCTGCCCTGCTGCTGCTGCTGCTGAAGAGCAGAGCAGTCCATTTCTTGCATGGATGAGCAGAGCTCGCAGGCTGACTGTGCAGTTCTGTTCCTTTGCAGTAGTTTGATGCTTTAACCTACTTGAAGACTTGGTCAGAAGGCTTAGCAGGTTCTGAAGTCAGAGCTGGAAGTGTGACAGCTTTGAAGTATGAGGGAGGGATTTGTTTTTAATGATTTTGTTTTTCTTTCTCCCCAGATACCCAAACATATCCTGTGAGCTGCTAACATCAGATGTCTCACAGATCAACGATAGGCTGGGAGAAGAAGAATCCTTACTCATGAAACTGTACAGCTTCCTTTTAAATGAATCTCCTCTAAACCCTTTATTGGCCAGTTTCTTCAGCAAGGTGCTAAGTATTCTTATAAGCAGAAAACCAGAACAGGTAAATAGTTACATGCTCCCTCACTTGAGTGCTCTCATAACTTTGTAGTACTCAGCAGTACTGCTTTTCACATTTGAGGATAGCAGCAGAGTCCAAAAGGGCATTCAGCTTCCATAGAAGAAGACACTAAGGTGGCTTCTTTTTTTTATGCCATGTATGGGAGTGAAAACTGTCTGGGTGAGTGAGATTACTGGAGCTGGCTTTGCCTGAGGTAATTGTGCTCAGTGTGTGAGTGGTTACCTTCTGGCTTTTCTTACCTCAGTACTTTGTGGTGGTTTTTGGGGTGATTTAGGTTGGAAGGGACCTTCCAATGCCACTGCCATGGGCAGGGACACCTTCCACTACACCAGGTTTCTTCAATCCCCACAGTTTAGGGCCTCATCCAGCCTGGCCTTGAACACCTCCAGGCAGGAGGCAGCCACAGCCTCCCTGGGCAGCCTGTGCCAGAGTCTCCCCAGCCTCACTGCCAACAATTTCTTCCTCATCTCCAGTCTGTTCCCTCTCCTAGCTCAAAGCCATTGTCTCTCATCCTGGCATTCTCAGCCCTTGTCAAAAGCTCCAGCTCTCTTGTAGCCCTCTTCATGTACTGGAGGCTGCTCTAAGGAGTACTTGAAGCCTTCTCTAGGCTGCATGCCCCAACTCTCCCAGCCTGGCCCACAGGGGAGGTTCTGCAGCCTCTTATCTCTGTGGCTCCTCTGGAGCCTCTCCAGCAGCTCCAGGTCCTTCTTGCTGGGGGCCCCAGAGCTGGAGGCAGTGCTGCAGTGGGGGCTGAGCAGAGGAGCAGAATCCCCTCCCTGTGCTCTCTCTGCTCTGGATGCAGCTCAGCACACAGCTGCCTGCTGGGCTGCCAGTGACCATGCTGGCTTCTGGGAGTTTGTCACCAACTGACACCCCAAGTCCTCCTCCAAGCTGCTCGTGAGCTGCTCCTCACCCAGCCTGGATTTGTGCTTGTTGAACTCTGCTGATACGGGCCAGTACTGCAGACAGCTGCAGTGTGTGGTTCTCCTACCTGAACAGATGAAGTCTGTCAAAGCTTTGCTGTGTGAGCTTTGCTTACTAAGCAGGGGTGAGAGCAGTCATAGCAACAAGGAAAGTTTGGCTGTGCATTGAGTTTGGAGTAGTTTATGGTCAGCAAGTTGGGTTTGAGGGGAAGCCCATGACAGTGCGTGTGATTGGATCTGTCCTGTGGCTCTCTTGCTGTGCTCTGTGTGTTGTTTTATCTTGCTTCATTAAGTCTTTCAGAAGTTCTCCTTTATTCTCTGTGTTTGGTGAGAGAAATTGAAGCTGTCTGGTGTGGTTTGCAGAGTGCAGTACAGCTCAGACATGAATCTTACTTGTCTTTTCTTTCTAGATTGTGGAGTTTTTAAAGAGAAACATGATTTTGTAGACCTCATCATTAAGCACATAGGGACTCTGCTATCATGGACTTGTTGCTCAGGCTACTGACTTGCATAGAACCTCCCCAGCCCCGGCAAGAAGTGTTAAATGTAAGTCAAGAGTTCTGGAGGGGGGAGGGTGAGCTGCTACTGCTGTGTAGCAAGGCGCTGCTGCTTGGCTGAGGGCTTGAGGGCTAGGTTTTGGTCCCTTTTCCTGAGCCTGCCCATGGTGTGTTGTTTTTCAACGGGGCTGTGGCACTGCTGAGGACAACTTAGAACCTGAGTGGCAGTTCTCCTCACCTGCTCTTCAGTGCTGAACTTAAAATTGCCAAGATGCAGTTTCCAAAGGTTTTGGACCTTACTGATCCTTTTTGGCATCAGGAGTTGTGGTGGGTTGAGGTTTCCCCCAGCATTAACTCAGCCAGACCAGCTCAGTTAGGAGCAAATGAAGCTGTACTTACAAGCCAGGACTGCACTCTCCCATGGGATGCACTGAATGTGTACAGAGTACACAGGAGTTGCAGCATTATACAGGTATTTACAATTAGCAAAAAACAGAAGCCCCCCCGGTCCAGAAGACCAGGGAAGCCTCTCCACTGCCCCCCTGAAAGCTCCCCCTCCCCCTTGTACCAGAGGAAGAAGAGGAGTTGGAGACAGGAGTGTTAGTTCTTATCTGAAGGTCAGCCAGAAGCATTGTGATCTCTGGGTGAAGCAGAACAGCCAAGAAGAGAAAGGAAAAGGAATGGAAGTGAACTGTGAAGAGTTGTTATGATACAGCTGCTCTTATCCCAGACATTTTGTCCAAAGAATTTGTTTAGAATAATCTTTTTTGTTTTCCTTTTACACCCAATAGTGATTTATTTATGGTTTTGTACTGTTCTGCTCAAAATCTGCAGCTAAGTTTTGGAGGCATAGCCTAAACTCCCACAGACCTCTATTGCAAGGTGTATCTGAGGCTTTCTTTCTACAGCTGCTCAGAAACAATCATTGTATTTTTTTTCTGAAGTTAGTCCTGGTTAGAAATCCCCACAGTATGGCTCCTGGCAGTTGTCAAAGAACTGCTTTGAATGTTGTGAATTCCCTGCGTGGCTTCCCGTGGATGAGGTCTCACAACTCTCTTGCAGTGGGTTAAACGAGGAGAGAATTATCCAGCGGCTGGTGGAAATTGTCCATCCCTCTCAAGATGAAGACGTAGTATTGCTTTGGCTCTTCAAGTTGCTGAGCTTCTGTTTTCTGCTTGCTGCTGTGGTCATTGGGAGGAGGCTGTGTGCTGCACTCCAGCTGAAGGGCTGCAGCCCAGCATGTTCCTGCTCTCCATTGAAGAGCTGTTTCTGTGTTCCAGAGGCATTCAATGCGTCCCAGTCGCTCTGCGAGATCATTCGCCTGAGTAGAGACCAGATGTTGCAAGTCCAGAACAGTTCAGAACCAGACCCTCTGCTGGCAAGTCTGGAGAAGTAAGTGTGTGCTGAATTTCGGGACTTTCAGTTCAGAGAAAGCATTTTTCTTTGAGATTGAGACCCTTTGAAGTGCCAAGCTCTGCGTTTAGGTGAATTTTCTTGGCTGCTTCTCTGTAATTTTCCGTAAGTGCAAGAGAGCAGAGCTACCTGGAGGGCTTCTCTGGGGGAGGGTTGTCTCAGGAAGGTATTTCCTGTGCTGCCACAGGTAGTGGGATCAGACTTGTGGAGGTCAGAGCACATATGAGAGCTCTGGCTCATATCTCTTCTTTAGGCAGATCTAAGCCTGTGTTTCTGCCAGAGAATATTCTTCGCCTTCCTTCTTGCTTTAACTGCTGTAGGTTTGGGTTTGCTTAGTTGTTAGGGCAAGCTGAGTCACCCTTAACCTGCCTGAGAACTCTGAAGTGTGCAATACAAATCCTTGCTTAAATGCAGACTGTGGTTGCCATGAAGATGATGCTCTGAGGCCACCATCTTAAAGAAGAGAAAAGTTATTTTTTGTAGTGGGTGACAGATGTTGGAAAGGTCAGGATTAGGAGTACCTGGAAAGAAAGAGAGCCTACAGTTACATTTGTTTCTTTGTTCCTTTCCTAAGAGAAGAATGAGGACTTCAAATTTGGATCCCCTTTGGATGTCAGACATCTGAACAACAAGGTTTTAGTTTTAACCAGCTGTGGTCAAAATGCTACAATAAAACAGAACAAAAAATGAAGAGCATTTTGCTCCTGCAGTTAACATGAAGTCTACAGAAAGTTACACTGGTTATGGACAGAAGCCTGTAGTTGTGGTTTTTGAAGTCCATGTTGGTTGTCACGTCAAAAAGCTGGCTCAGTGGAAGGG